>CAJNOL010002381.1:12714-39797 GCA_905250125.1 Rotaria sordida | reverse complement strand
TTACACGGTAGCTTGTAACGGTAACTTCCTAGCTCTAACAGTTCACAAATAAAAATTATTTATTAACATTTAAATTTATGTGTTATTATATTTCATAGATGTTGAAAAAACAAATATGAGCTTGTGAAAATCTTCCACGACGCGATCTTATTAAATGACTACTATGAAAAAGCACACTCTCTAGTAATACTGATGTACAAGGAAAACACAATTTTTTTAATAAGCTTGCTTTTTTTTGAAAACAAGACCACCGATTATACTTTCTTGCTGCAGAAAAATATCTGTATCTTCTAAAAACAATTTTAGTACTGAATTGTCAATTTTTACTTTTTCTAAATCAATAACTCAACTCAGTGTTACCCAATTTTCGAGCTCGTGTCTCGATTCAGACTCGCACATCTCTGTTTTTTCTCTAGTAGTTCATTATTTCTCTCACACAAACAAAACATTTATTATTCGTTCCATACGATCTTAGTGTTATATATCGTAACAAGCGATAAGAATAAAAAATAATCACAACGATTTTCCTTTTAGAAACAATGAAAAACAAATTTATTCATCAATCAAATGTCATAAGTTACAGAGTGCATTCTCTTCTCTACTTTTTAATTTTTATCGAATAAGATCTTTCTTTCTGACTTTTACATTTTAAAAAAAACTCTAACATGCAAATACTGATAGAATCATCAATGTACCTTTGTAAGAGTTCAAAATCTCGGTCAAGAATAACTACAAGAAAAAAAGGTTAACCAATGTAGAAAATATCCTCTTCTATGTAACAAGAGGAAAATAAAATATACTATGTATGCCTACCTAGATTGTTCACCAATGATTTATGGTATGTTGATTACAATTTAGCTATATATATACCTTTTTTTTGTGACTTTATTTTTTCCGTTCTGTACCTTTTTATGACTTCATCTCGAATAATCCTTAGTCATCAACTATAAAGACTACGCCCATTTGAATGTGTACATACACACTAATAATCCATCGTATAATGTACTTTTATCGAATATTAGGTAGAGTAATATTTACAATAAACAAAAAAGATTCATTTAACCCCTGTTACAAAAGTCTTTATACAAAATGTTTGTTCAGTTTTCGATCACTTAGAAGTAACTTAAAAAAATGAAAAGTAATCAGTTAGAATCGGGATTTGATGCTCTCTTTAAATATGTATTCAGAATTCTTTTTCTGACTTGAAGCTGATTGAGTGAGAGTAAATCTTTGATGGAAACTAAAAATGACGTTTGTACAAAACAATAATTTCAAAGGTCTTCTAGGTAAATATATTTACTGATGTAGTGTGCATTGAAATGTAATTGATAAAGATCGAAAATGATCGGTTAGAATCAGAATTTGATGTTCTCTCTAGATATATTTTTAGAATTTTACTGTGACTTATGGGTAGTTATCTGTAAGCAAATATCTGAATAAATAAAAAATATCGTTTGCATCACATAAATTGATTTTTTTCTCTCAGTCATCATTTCTCAAAAAGATATTTTAGAGTAGTTCCCGCTTCCTATTGTTGTAGAATATTTCAAGTTCTACAAAATCATTGGTTACAACAAGCTAGAAACATATTTCAAAATGCTACTCTTTAATGAGAGAACATTTTTCGCAATAATCGTTCTTATGTTTAAATTGTAACAAATCCTAGCAGTTTGAAATAATATGTAGAAAACAAAGAAAATTTGGCATTTTGTAGAGCAAACTTCACCCTGCAGACTGATATAGAAAAATACTTTCTTTTAATATGAATTGAGATAATTTCAATGGAAATACAAATATGAACCACAAGAAATATTCTGTACAAATATCATTTTTGGTTTCCATCAAAGATTTACTCTCAATGAATCAGCTTCAAATTAGAAAAAGATTTTGAATAGACCTATAGAGAGAGCATCAAATCCCGATTCTAGATGACTGAAAGTTGATCAAATATTTTGTCTAAAAAGTTTTTCAAGAGGGTTCAAATGAACCACGTGGCTTATAAAACCATTGTGTTGCGAATATTTTTCCTAAGAAAACATTTTTTTTCTTCATTCTACACCACATCATGATATGATAACAAAAAAAAGTATCTCGATTTATAGGTAGCAATAATAATAAGAGCGCATTTTTAAACAATCATATTATTGTCACATTCCTAAGATATTAGTCAGTGATGTTTTTTGACTAACTTTTCTTCTCCTTTTTTGCATTCGTTTTACGTGCACGAACAGGATAAACGAAGAGATAGAAAATACGACATAATCAATGACAAAATACAAAACATGTTGTTAGCAGACGATAAATGTACATAATAGACAATGTTTTGTTTATAATACTTTGATTAAAAGTTAAACGTAAAAGTAGCATTATTTTTAATATTTATTTCAAAAAATAAAAACACATAAAAATGTAAACAAATACTTTTTTTCATACTGAGTAAAATTTAATAATTATAGACAAAGATGTAAGACAATTGATGAAAAATACTAAGGGATTTTGTATTTGATTTTACTTTGTGATACCTTACTATCATCATACAAATCAACAAGTCTTAATAGCTCACGTAAATACATGGTTAATGGACAAATTAATATAGTAACATTGCTAAGAGTTATATAATGTAACAGTAAAAGTGGACGCGTCTTGTGTAAATATTTTACCGCTTTTATCTGATAAACAAAGCCAATTATCGTCAGGTTCCGGAAAATGCAAAATTAAAGCTAGATAGAGCTTGATGAGTTGATCAAAAATATATGTGTTGTAAATTTTGTGGAGTGAGTTTTTAGTTAAACATTCTCAGTTTTTTCCGATGATCTATTATTTCTAAAAAGAAAAAGGAAAAATCAATTTTCAATTATTTTTCATTTGCTTCAAGTTGTAAAACTGTTTGTTTCGGATTCGGCATGAAAAATGAAATCTAAGAAAGTCATTTTAAAATGACTTTCTTAGATTCTGTTCTTCATGGCGAATCTGAAACAAACAGTTTTAGTATTTGGATCAAATGAAAAATAATTGAAAATTGCTTGGTTATCGGAAATTGACTTGTTTTTTCTTTTGAGAATATGATTTACGGTCAGTAAAAAAATAAAATGATCAGTAAATAAAATATCCATGTAACCATTTTTTAGTTTTCAACGCGTTTCTGAGCGTTTAGTGTAAGAGGGCTTGCCGCATTCGTACGCGCCTGCATGCATTTAGTTTATTCTCAAAAAATTTTAAAAAATAACCGTCACTCTGTGTCAGATTCGAACCGATGTACCATAGCGAACTATGATATAACACTCAAATACCGTGAACAACACAGTGGGAATTTTTTAACTAACAGTTTGAACCAAGATTTGAACGCGCGACTATCGATTATAAGCCAAGCACAAGTAGCTTTGAGGTATATACAACTCGAGACTAATTATATGTTCATAAATCGAATGGCTAACTCTTTTTGAATTTTGATAGTTCTTAGTATAGTGATATTGTTTTATTTTCATTTCGTAAATGAATATCAATAGGATATTTATATTCATAAAATAAAAATAAATATAACCTTTATATTTATAAACGAAAAAAATTATTATGTACAAAATGAAGAACTCTCTTTGGTAAATATAAACAAAAAATCCGTGGTAGAACAAAAATTAACTGATATATTTTTTCTTTTCATTGATAAAAAAATATAAGATGCTATTGAAAGCTGAGAACGCTCCATGAAAACGTTTATATGAGTAAAATCTTTTCTCTATCTACATATTATGCATTCCTCGTTCATAAATAAAATGTGAGCTCCACACTTTTCCATTGTTATCTGGTATATATACGTTCTCCATCATTGCAGCGTAATTTAAATTTGTCTTTTATTAATAGGAAGAGCATGATATACTCCTTTAAATTGAAATTCATAAATTGAGAATAATCTTTGTGAAAATATCAGTCTTTTGGTACGATTTATCACTAACCAGGATTGTAGGAAGATTTGCTTTTTCCGAAGGGCGATCACGTAGTGACGACAGGCTCAATAAAATTATTCCAGTTTACTAATTATATAGAAACATGTAATCATTATTAATTTTTAATATAGAAAATGATTGTTGAGCTCTAATTGAATCCGTTCTCATCTTTTTTGTTTTTGAATGTTTAGGTAAACTATCTACAAGTATTCTCAAAACAACAAAAAGTAAATTTTTTTTTTCAGTTGATCAAATAATATAATCCTAATTAAAATCTGTTTAGATGATGATTCCAGTGAATCAGAAGATGATACCAAACCTAAAAAAATTAAAACATGCATTAAATGATGATGGATTTGAAGAAGTACCTATTAATCAACGTATGTTTTGCATTGGCTACTATTTATTTGAGCAATAAAAACATTGGAATGAGCAGTAATTAATTCATTCAATAACAGTAATAATTTCATATTTCAACAGTAAAAAAAAAAGAAAAGCTATATTATTTTTAGTTAGAACTGAAAGTAAAAAAAACGAAAAATTACAGTATAGTATAGTATTGTATCAATAAAGCTTTTTTTTCTTTCGATGATCTTCCTCTTTTTTCTTTTTGTACCAATTTTCACATTTTTTGCTTTTGGTTGAAGTTTGTAATATTTTAACCCATTTTCGTCTATTTTGCTTTAGCATCTTTTTAACCTTTTCATTATCATTAGAAGACTCCAATTCCATTCATTGTCACTTTCACTATCAGAAATATATTGTACTACGCGTTGCGATTGAGCCATTAGTGTAAATTATATATTGTATTTTTGTAAAATTGAAAAAAATACGTATTTGTATAAATAAATTGTTGATGGGGATCCTCCGATGTAACTAATCGATATCAAATGGCTAACTATATTTTCCAAATGGGCGCAATATATATGTGAACATGATAGGAAAAATCAAAGATAACAGGGAAAAAAGTAGAACAAGTGGGAAAACTACCTAAAAAGTAAGAAAAGATAAAAACAAAAAACAGTGAACCGTACTATCATATAATTGCATCCATATTGCCCTTTTTATATAAAGTTTAGCTTTAATTTAAATAAATTATTGGCCATTCAGAATATTTACTACTTATTCAGTGTTATTACTGCTCATTTCAATTATTTTACTTCTCAATTAAATATAAGTCTTTTACATTTATTATTATTATTTTTTGTGGAACTTACATTATGTTTTTCGAAGAAAAGCATGGTGAGTGTAAGTTTTAGGTCGAGATTTAGCAACTACTCCCTTGAAAGCAACAATAAGGCGAAGAAAGGCCAATGATCATTGGGTACGTTTTCATAGCAACTAAGGATAATAGGTGTCAGATTTCCTTCCCAGAGTTTTTTATCGACGAAAAAAGGTACTGAACAGCATTAACAATAAGACTTCACCTATTTTAGAACATTCCAAAGCCTTTTTCTAAATTTGAATGGCTAGAATACATTTGTGAATGTTCTAAATAGTTCGTTTTTTGGATTTTAGAGAAGATAAAATTTTATGTGATAGATAGTGATGCATTGGTTTGTCACAATCGTTGTATGATCAACAGAAAAAGCGTGATCTACTCAAGTTACAACTTTAGAAAATAACTAATTCCAGTGTTTCTGAACTTATTAAGAAATAGAGAAAGCGACAATTAGTCACAATGTAGAATTGGTCGCATGTTTGAAAAAAGAGTTATTCCTAATTTACTTTCTACAAACTTCAATTTCCAGGTATGTAATTCAATCAGAAACAGCACCATGCGATAATGAGGATGGCATATGAAAAATGAAGCTTTACTTCATAAAACGTTGATTTTATCGTAATATTACAAAAAAGTATATTCATTGTTGAATAGCGAAAACTGCAGTAGATAGGATCTTCAAAAGAAGGCAAAACTATATGTATTGTAGAAAATTTTTAAAACAATTACTACTTGCTTTCATGGAAGGCTTCATACTTAATAGGAAGAATTTACTAACCATTCATATTTATACTCATATCTCATGTTCCTTATTCTTGAATAGAATGTCAATTATTTCTTTACAATGCGAAGAAAATCTTTTTTTTGCTAATAATTTTTTCAGCATTGCAATCAATTGTCGTAGACATCAGGACATATAATAATGTGTTGAGACCTACTGTAGATGTAATGAATATATACAATAGACTCCAAAGTAAACAAAAAAATTCTGTTTGAAATGCAGAAATAAATCAAACAGATCGGTTTCCTAGCAATTGATTATCCTTGGGGAACAACTATGGTCTGGTAGAGATTTTTCATTCAACGTATTTTGTATTAGTATAATAAGATTAAAGAACACATGTGAGTTTCACATTTTAGTTCCATAGGAGTTGTACTGACAAGCTTTTTTTGACTTGATTTTTCTTTGTATCTTTCAACTATGAAACGTATCCATCTTGATGCTGAAGATTTAGTAATAGATCATGTCATAACTCAATCAAAAAAAAAATCGCGAACAATTTATTAATCATTCTTATAATCGATATTAAATTTGCAATATCAAAAGTTTTAAAATAAAATTTATTATATTTAGTTTTATGGATTATAATGATAGTGACGGTTTACCAAAATGATTTATTGAAGAAGAAAAACAACATTGTCAAGCAAGTTTATCTATAACAAAAGAACTTGTAGAAAGATATAAAACTAAAATGAAAGAAATTAATCAAAGACCAACGAAAAAAAAGTTGTTGATGCTAAAGCACAAATGAAATGATGTGTAAGTTTATTTATTTTATTATTTTTAATTATTATTGGATTTCTTATTTGTTTGTTTTTTTTTCAACGAATTACGTAAACTTGAAAAAGTTAAAAAGAAAACTGCACTATTACTTGAAAATACTGATTTAGATGATAAAAGAACGAAATAAACAAATTAAAGAGTAGTTTGAAAATTTAATTTTTTTTATTTCATAGAAATTAAATTTATTTGTTTTAGTCAATATCGAAAATATAGTGTTATTGGAAAGAAAAAAGCTAATGTCAAATGTATTATAGCTAAAAAATCTCAACATGGAACTGTTCGACCATCTGACCAAGAAGATATCCAAATAAATAAAGTTAAAAGTTTAGAAGAACTCTTCATAAATGAATTAAGACCAGATTTAGAACTTTCAGAATTTTTCGGTCGAGGTATCCAATATTTGCTTGAAATTAATGAAAAGAATTTCATCCCATGGCTTAGCATTGCCACTATAGGTGCCATAGCTGCTGTTCAAATGGCAGTAGGTGGAGTTCTTATTGGAACTGGATTCGGACTCACTTTAGGTATGGGTCTGATTACTGAAGGAGCAATAGATTTGTTCACTGCTTATGGAGCCTATAGAAAAAGACAATTTTCTTGGTTAGATTATGCAATGCACAAAGCAGTAGGTCTAGCTATCACGGCTGCTTCATTGGGAATTTCAGCAATTAAGAGTATGGGTCAAGGAACTAAGGCAATAGTAACAGCCATAGGGGAACAAGCAATTGAACAAATTACTACACAAACAATATCAAATGACAGATTGACAACTCATATAGTACTCCACATTGGAAAAAATTTGAAACGCCAAGCTATAGGACAAATGATGTTTTGGGCCAGTGGGAGGCTATTAGGAGAATCTTTGATGGCATTAAATAGATCATCAGATATAGGTTTTTCTTTTGTACCCGATCAATTGAAATCACAAATTTCGGAGTCCATTCAGCATAAGGTCAACAATGTACTCCGTGATCGAGATTTAGATATACTATTGGAAAAAATGTATGGAATCGACAAAATAAATAAAAATCAGCAACTAAAGGAAGAAATAAAAAAAATAACATTTGAAGTGATTAATTCTCAGCGTAGTTTTTGGCGCAAACAGTGGGATTCTATTGGTGGTCCACTATGTAAAGGTATTTTATCAAGTGCAGAAAAAATACCAAGTGCAGCAAATATGGGCCTTATAATAGCTGGTATTCTAAATACAACACATGAAATTACTTTTATTCTTGAAACAACTCGTGAACAATTATTAAAGAAACTTTCAGGATTCGATCAGGAAAATTTATCAATGCAGCAGATTCTCTATCGTTATTGTAGATTCAGTAAAGATGACGCCAAGAAAATTGCAAATCTTCTTGAGAAACAAGGTATAATAGAGCTAAATAGCGAGTTAATAAATGAACAATTTCTCACTAAATTAAATCAAATTGATTTTTCTGAATTTGATAGGCAAAAAGATTATATTTTAAACTTTCTAACATTACTACACAAAAATATGTTTAATTCGGAAACGAATAATTTTAGTAAATTAATGCAATTAGTATCAGACAGACTTACAGATCAAATATTGAGAATAGTAGAATCGCAGCTGACTTCATCAAGGAGTGGTTATTTTGGAGATAGGTCAACAAAGGCTCTTTCAGAAATACATCAGGTTGTTGTTGATGAAAAAAATAATTCAGAGAGTCAAAACCGAGAAAAACAAGAAGAAGTAAGAGAAAATAACATTAGCATTGCTAAACAAAATCAATATAATGTTAAAGATTATATTTTAGAATATAGTCAATGTGAAAGCAAGTCGAATCAATGAATATTGTACCCTGATAGCCGAATCTTTGTCATACACAAATTTGAATTCTAATAAAACTTTACCTTCAATTGTCTTGAATGAGAATCTTGGCCTGAATGAATATCCCTTTCATCCTTATCCATAACCACACTTCCGATAATACCACACGTATTTAATTTCAATCATATATAAATCATCAGATAGTTTTAAGGCTAATTCAATATGAAAGAATTTCTTTTTCAATGATCATTTTTATGAAAACACTTTAAGTTGATGTAGAAATAACGAAACTGTAATAAAAATATTGAAAAATGGAAAATTCAAATCACCAATATTTCCTTTTCAATACTTTTGTTGTAGCATCTTTATTTCTAAGAAAACTTACAAATTTCCCAGCCCAATACGATCAGCACAAAAAATCCTCTTAGTTAAACGATCGACTCAAACATGGTTTTTTTCTTAATTAAATACTCATGAAGTCTTCATCATTAAACTAAATTTCAAATGAAAGATATTGATAATTCCGATTCATCATTAATACACATGTTGATAACTTGAATATGACAATAAAAGGGAATTTAGTTTGACTTTCAACATTTAATCTTCAGGCCATGCTTGTGTGAACTTTATTTTCTTGACTACTATCCATTTTCATACAATATTTCCTCTTTAAATCTTTGAAACAATTTTACTGTCGTTCCTCGAAACAAATGAAGTAGATAATGAGATATTATTGAAATGTAGTTAGAAAATAGCTAAACTTTCTCTTCTCCCAGATTTACAAATATCTAGATCGTTGTGAAGAACAATATTCAATATGTTAATTAGTATACAAACAAATCGACTAGTGTCAAGGATCTTCTCACTTTTCTATTGTGTTGTCTAAATATTCTTATATTCCTATTATGTTTGTATTATGAATGTACACTCTTTATTAACGCCATCGTTTTTTATGTATTTATATTTTTTTCGATATTTTTATCTATTATATCTTCTTTTTCACTTGTATTTTTCTGTATCTTTGGATTGATGTTTCTTTTTATAATATGATTGTATATCTAAATTCTTGAAGTTTTTCAATTGATTGTAATTTAAAACATAGTTTTATTGTGTTACCTGCAAAGAAAAATAACAGTTGAGATAGATGTAACAGCAAAGTAAAATGCTCTTTAACAAACAAACAATGACAACCATTTGCTAATGATACGAACAAAATCTAAATCATCAGAAATTAACTCGATTATATTAAAATTAACGAAATTTGCAAAGAAAAACTGTTCATCTATATACGATACTGATTATATCAAAAAATCAAGATTGACTAATGGTTACTTCAAGTGGTTTTATCAAATAATGATTATATTTAATTCGTTTATTCGGATGCAAATCATGACTCAAGAAAAGTATCCATTTGATGATTTTCTTTTCACTATATGATAATACGACTGTGACGAAGAGAATTATCTCCACAAGTATCAATAAACACTATTCATGTTGAAGAACAATTTTATATACATGCAAATGTTTTATTAAAATTATGATTTGTAACACAATATTTATGAGATTAAACTATGGAAAACAAAATCCACTGTGTTCAAAGACTATGAGCATAGTTAATGATTCAGCTGAGTGTTTTTATTTTCTTTTCATGTTAATATTGATTAATAAACTTCAATTTATTTAATCTTGATAATAAATACTTTATTTTGATATATCCATTCCATAACAATTGTTAAAATAATCCTCTGAGTATGAATTATCCAGACATAGGTTCATTCGAATCTAGATTGAAAATTGTCCTATAGATCAGATCCGAGTTCAAAAAAATATTGTTCGTACAATAGGCTATTTGTCGAAAGTTTTATTAATCTTTCATTTTATTGAGATATCTATTTCGTATTTATAGAAAACTAGTAGAAAAACAATAATTTTAATAATGAGGTAATAAATTGTAGATGTTCTCTATTTTTAGATATTTGAACTATCTTACAACAAGCTTACATTTATTCAGTTAATTTAATATATAGTCTGAATTATTTTTGTCAACTTCATAAGGAAACATGTTCGAATCAGTTTTCGAGAATTAACTGATTTTAGACTATTATCAATTCGTTTATTTCTTATCATTAGCGTTTTATCTACAAGTCGCGTGATTTAAGATTGACGAGGATCAAACATGCAAATGCATTGATAGAGAGAAATAGTTGAGGATATGGATATGGGTATCTATGTTGATCTATCAAGATCACTCTCACATTCCACATTTACACCCACATCAAACCGTTCTTATTGCTTTTCGCAATGTCGATATTTAAAAGAGAAAAAAAGATGAAAATATGAATGAATCAGAAATTCTGTATTAGCATATTATTATATTACACAGTATTCAATGCTGATTGAAAATTGAGAATGAAAAGCAAGGATGAAACAGGATGATGAATTTTTTTTCTTTGTTTATTTTCAAAGAAAAGTTTTAAGAGATGAATTGATTCAAATGATTGTGCAAGGATGTTAGTCTCGTTGTTTATGCTAACAGAACAGATTTGTTCAGTGCTAAACTATCAGTTTATCTTGAGCAAACAGAAATCGCTTTTCGCTAATGAATAGGCAGTGCGGATGTCGTTACGATCATACTGGACATCATCGAGAATCGTCCTTTCTTCATAATAAATGTACATGGCTTAAAAAAGAATAGTGTAAGAAAATCTTCTCACTCTTTCTACTTAAGAAGCCGAAGAAAAACAATGTTTGTCAAAACATCAATATTTTCATCCAAATGATTACTATTTATATTTCTAGATATAATGGCACAATTCAATCATAATTGTATTGTCCGTTCGATATTTTAAAACGACTGAGGAGAATATCAAGCACTAGGTTCACCGGTTTCTATCAGATCGAAATGTGCACCCATATGCTTTAAAATGCAATTTTCTTTGGTTTCTAATCAACTTGTAGTGATCACATATGGCTCGGTATTTCTCCTACGAGTGATAATAAATTCGATGAATAGTCGAATACACTAGTCCAAAATTCTTGGGCTCCACCATCATCAGTTTCTCATGCGTCAAAATGCTTGGTCATAAATTCTTCGAAATATTTTTTAATTTTTTCATTATTATATTCGACACTGTCATTCCAATTATTCTGCCAAATTTTCGTTTTCGAGAGATGTACAAGTTTTGCTTCACCGAGAATGATATATCGATCTCTTGTTTGACGAGTTATCATGTAATCAAATTGATTTTCTTTTATTAATATTGAATAGGTCATTTTTAGAGGTATAGATACAGTCTTGTTATTGAATAATAGAAGAATATCAGTCATGTATGCATTTATAGCAAAGATGACTTTAGATGCATGTATTGTGCTTCATGGTGTTACATTGTAAATTCATTCCATGTTTCAAGTACTTATGAAGAAGATGATGAATCAATTTATAGGGATGAATACTAGGTCGGGTGTGGGTGTGGGTGTGGGTGGGTGTGGGTGTGTGGGTGTGGGTGTGGGTGTGGGTGTGGGTGGGTGGGTGTGGTTGTGGGTGGGTGGGTGTGGTTGTGGGTGGGTGGGTGTGGGGTGTGGGTGTGTGGTGTGAGTGTGGGTGTGGGTGTGAGTTTGTCTTCTTCTCTTTAACAACCACAGCCACACCCTCACACCCATACCTACACCCATACCCACAGCCACACCCACCCACACCCATACCTACACCCACACCCACCCACACCCACACCCACCCACACCCACACCCTCACACCCATACCTACACCCATACCCACATCCACACCCACACCCACGCCCACACCCACCCACACCCATACCTACACCCACACCCACCCACACCCACACCCACACCCACACCCACACCCCACACCCACACCCCAAGTGTCATATTTGAGGTCAGCACAAAAAACTGAGTCGATTCATATACATTTCAAACGGTTTCTATGACTTTCGTTTTTTCCTCAATTTTTCCCCCTGATCCCCTCAGGGATGGATGAAAAATGAACTTCATGAAAATAACTATTTGATTATCTAGAAACCTCTGATTCTCTCTAAAAATAGCATTTTACAAGTCCTGAATGGCTTTTCTACTGTCGGAAACGTTTTCTCATGAAGTGCATTTTTTCGTTCATCCCTGAGGGAGACCAAAGGGAACAATTGACGGAAAAATAAAAGTCCTAGAAACAGTTTGAAATGTATATAAGTCAACTCAGTTTTCTGTGCTGATTTCAAATATGAGATTTTTTAAAAGCCAAACGAAGTACTTTCTACTCGAAAACCGCCGAATATTAGTCAAAAAAGAGGTAAATTGACTATCAAGTATTGTAGTTAGAGCAAAAGTGCTTCACTAGACTTCAAATTTCAAGTTGAAAATGGTCTCATCAGAAAGAACACATTAAATTGCATATCCAATGTGAAAATAAAGCTAGTGCACCCGGAAAAACTATAATTTCGAAAGACTCGAAAAACCATTATTTGTGCCACTATGACCCAATTGGGGCGGTATTTGGAATTTATCGATAGAAAAAAATTCGAATGTCTAAGGTATTCTTATAGACCCCGATAGAGAATGAAATTCTCTATCAAATGGGCCTATTTGCGACTAGTTTAGTTCGGATTTTGATGGACTTTCAGGTCAAAAACTGGTTTTTACGGCTTCCAGAAAGTACTTTAGATTTTTCGGTACTTGTTTGTTATCGCCCCGCAAAATTTTTTTTTACTTTTTTCATATTATCATACCTTTTAACTTACTATCTTTTCATCTTATTATCATTCCTATCATGCCCGTATTATGACTAGTACATGTTTCCTTTCTTTCTATTATTGTTGTGATGCCAGCATGTGATTTCATCTATATCTTCTTTCGTTCTGCTATCATGCATGAATGCATGTATGTATGATTCTAGTATATTCAAGTGCATTCTTGCTTTCCTTTCTATCTTTTTCTTATATATATTGTTCATGTAGATCTCTCTAGTAGGTTCTTTGCTCTCACGTATATATATCCGTCTGTTAAACAAAAAAAATGTATGTGTGACTATCAGCTTTATCTTGACTAGTAGATAGTACGTGACAGATCATCATATTTCGTACACATTTTCATCATGAATTTCCTACGTTTATCTGAACAAATTCCTGATGAGATTTCAAGTGTCGAATACTTACAACAACGTGGAATAATACAAACTCAAAGATTTTGCAAGAATGGCCACAAGATGAAATTGTCCTTGGGTGCTAAAGATCGATGGAGATGCTGCTTAAGTGGATGTCGTCAAGATAAAGGTTTACGCACAAATAATTGGTTAGTTGGTTCGAGGCTTCCTCTTCGAAAAGTCATTTTATTCATTTATTCTTGGTCTCGAAAGAGGACATCAGTGGAATTTTCAAAGGATGAACTTGAAATCGGTCAAAATGCTGTCGTGGATTGGAACAACTACTTAAGGGAAGTATGTGCTTGGAAGCTTCAACAGACACAAATGATAATTGGAGGAACCAATACCACCGTGGAGATCGACGAAAGTCTATTCAGTCGAAGAAAGAATCATGCTGGACGTGTGTTGCCGCAGCAATGGGTCTTAGGTGGAATTTGTCGAGAAACTGGTGAGTATTTTATGGAAACTGTTCCAGATAGAAGTGCAGCCACGCTTCTTCCGATCATCACCAATCGAGTCAAACCTGGAACAACAATCATTACAGACAAATGGCGTAGTTACAACGAATTGGCTGCCAATGGCTTTACTCACCTTACCGTCAATCATAAGTACAATTTTGTAGACCTACAAAGTGGAGCCCACACGCAAACTATCGAAAGAGCTTGGCGAGGTCCGAAAGATGAAAACAGGAAAAGGCAAGGAACCAATCGAGCTTTTGTCGATTCATATCTATGTGAACATATGTGGCGTTCAAGGCTGAATGGACGTGACCCGTTTGATGCGATTCTGGATGATATCGCCGCATTTTGGCCACCAGAAGACAAGTACTAGTGATGTTCTGTTTTATTTGTTATGATCTTATTTTATCTTATAATAAAAGTTTTTAAAAAAAGTAAAAAAAAATTTTGCGGGGCGATAACAAACAAGTACCGATTTTTCTTATTATCCGAGTACTTTTGAAAAATAATATGGCATTTGTAATCAACACACATAGCAGTATCGAACTAGAAAGACTTCTGATAGAACGGCGAAAAAAATTTTTTGTCGAAACCTGAGGGGGATCCCAGGAGTCAAAAAATTGGGTTATGATAAAATACAGAATAAACTTATGAAAAATAATTAGGGTTCAATGCTGATTATCGGGCTAATAAAATTAGATTTATCCTGTTTGGGACAATCAGTCCATAATTTGGCACACCTCCTTTTCTTGTTGAGGTCAATATTGATATTTAACAAAGGTTCTCACTAATCTTGTCCGTGTAGATTTGGAATGTGAACATGCCTCTATCCTTGGTAAAAAAATGAGCCCGTATGGTCTAGCCGTAATGAAGATATTCAACTTTTTCTTTGTATAGTTACTTACTGAACACCCGATATATAGACCTTGAGATGTTCCTAAAAAACCACCTGGATCCCCATACTTTTCATGAGTAAAAAGGTTTTAATTTTTACCTCAGACCGTTTTCGACGACGTCCCGTCTAACTAGCCTATTAAAATTGAAAAAAAAACTTTTTCCCGAAAGTGGTAGAAACCCGGCGGATTCACTCATATTTTATAACAAAAACTTAGCTTTTTGATATTTATAATTGAAGGAAGTTGACAGTATAGCTGTGAATGGAAGATTATATCATGCATTTGTTATTTTCTTGATGATACAGCCTGGTGTTGTCCGCTTCTTTTTATTAGTTTTTGATTTGGTTTTTTTTATACTCTTCTTGATTGTGTTCCCAAGTTTGTTGATTTTGTCACTAAGGTATTCATATTCCTCTTTGCCGAGAGAGTCTTTTTGTGTGTTTTGTGACAGTTTCAGATTATAGATTGCTTTTTTCAACAGCTTAAGATGCCATTGAATGTGAGCAATGCCGTGGTATAGACGACTCAATTCCTCATAATAATCTTCCGACTTTGACTTTTTGTTTTCTCTTGTGAGATGTTTAATTGCCAGTTGGTAATATTTCAGAGCTTTATACGGCTTTTTTAGTGTCTCGTATTCGTCGGCCAATTCTTGGTAAGTCGAGGCCAAAGGCAACTTCCGTCTACGTTGAATCTCTAGAGCTTTACAAAGATATTTGACAGCTAAATTATGCTGTTTGGTTGAAGAATAATTTCTACCGATCAGTTCGCATCCCTCAGCGAGTTTTGGATCAAAAGGCGATAGATTTTTCAGTTGAATTCGCAGCATAGGAACGAAATAAGTGAATGCAGTAGCAAATTCGTCTCGTACTTCGTAGGTTAGACCAATATTTTGGTAGCAGTCAGCCAAACCTGGATCGTCTAGTCCTGAGCACTCCAATCGAAGCTCTAGTTCCATCATACTGTACTCAAGTTCCTTATCAAATTCGTTTAAATCATAATAAACCGACCCCATACTGTCATAGATTTTCGCAAGCAACAATCGATTTTTGCACTTATCTTGTCGAAACACATTAGCAGCTTTCTCATAGAATTCAAGCGCACGTTCATACATTTTAGAGTCTTTGTATATGCAGGCTATCTGTCTGTAATTCAAACCAATTTCTGGGTGAAGTGGATGGTAGGTTTGAAGATCAATCTCTAGCGCCCTGTGAGTGCATTCAAGTGCTTTGCTAAAGTCATCGATTGAAGCAAATGCAACACCCAGACTGGTGAAAATCTTGCTCACTTGAGGATCATGCGCATCTTGTTCGGCGAGATAGTCGCCTATTGTCTCCGCTAATTGGAAGACAGCTAGAATAGCATTAGACTTTCGTTTTGCCTTTACATAAGCAGAGCCAAGATCGATGTATGCGAGAGCAAGATCAGTTTGAATTAGGTCTTGGCTTTTGTTCGATAAGAGATTCGAAATTGCTTGCTCGCAATACCGAATAGCCTTATTGACGTTATCTGTTGTGTCTCCCAGTCTGGTGAGAAGGTCTGCAATTTCCAATAAATCGGGTACATTTTGCCGATTATGTATAGCTAAAGCGCATTCATAACTGTTTCTGGCTTGTTTTCGCTTACCCGTTTCCTGATAAATACCACCAAGTAACTTATGAGTGTGCGCAAAAATTGGATATGTGGTAAACAACTTTTCTTCGTAGAGCTGTAGTGCTTTCTTATATAAACTTTCAGCTTGTACATAGTCTCCCGACGCCTTGTATATCTGTCCCAAGTTAACGTAGGCAGTGGCAACAGACGATAAATCAATGGGTACTTGGCGAAGCGCACAGTCTAATGCTGATTGACTCATCGTCAAGGCTTGTTGGTAGTCACCATTTTCGAGATAGGCAGTAGCAAGTCCACATTCACACAGGCCGTGTTCTGGGTGTTCAGATGGTAGCGATGCTTTTTTAATGATCCGTGCTTTTTGGAAATACTCTATAGCGGTTTCATACTGCTTTAAATCAACATATAAATAACCCATGTTGCAATAGGTAGTACCTAAATTCGAACTTTGCGGAATGTTTACGTCATATCTTAATGACAGTTTAAAATTGTTTAGTGCGTTGGAATAATCACGTAATCCCTGGTACGCTTCTCCTAGTTGATTGTATATTGACGAGAGAATGTCGCCATCTTGAGAATCAGCGAGTAGCGCAATGGAGAGAGCACGTTGTGAGTATTCCAGTGCTTCATGGAATCGGCCCATAGCTATGAGTGTCTGAGAGATATGCATATAAATTTGGGCAAAAAATATGTCGTTTTCATCGACGAACATTCGCTTTCCAATGGTTAGGCCTTCCTGTAAGTAGGCCATAGCCTGCGTGAGATTGGATTGATTGACACAAACAGAGGCCAGGCAGAAATAGCATATGATACGCCTGTTATCGTCTGAGGACAAGTCACACTCGTTAAGTATGCGTCGACAATATGTTTCAGCAAGTGGGTAATCACCTTTATTCATAAGAAAACATGCCAAGTCGTGTAGATGAGATGATTCTCCGACTTCTTTCATATACCAATTGACTAACGCGTCAAATTGTTGTTCAATATCGCTTGTCTGAGTCAAACAGATAAAATATCCTTGATCGTACTGCTCAATAGCGTCAATATGAAAAATAGTTCCGACTGAGAATAAAATTTCATTTTCTTTGGGTATGGAGCTAAGGTTATCGATACGAGCGAATGGTATTCGTGTATCTTTCACAGTGATGGCAAATACAACCCGTTCAAGACCCAATGGGATGTCTCTCATGCCAATTTGCGCAAAGCCGCTTGCTTGTATACAGGTGGTCGTAGTAGAGAGAAATGTGTGCATAGAAATATATTCATTTCCGTCGTTATTTTTTCTCTGTATAATCTGTAATTCTTTGATACTGATATATTGTCCACGATAGACAATGAGTTTATCACTCGTCGGACGGGGTAAACTGGCCAATTGATGGTGCAGTTCTGCTATGATATATCGAAATCGGTACATGATGTCGATATCACCGGTACGAAAAGCTCGATTTAAACAGCGATAGAGAAAGTTATCGCTCGTATACCAGTAAATCGCTTTTCCTTGTCCGGCAGTGTAGTTTTTTTCAAAGTCGCTTATTCTCTCCTGTTCGATTTCGTCACCCGTGTAAAATTGTCGACAAATATCAACGAAATCATTCTTAGCTTCACTATTTCGGTTGTCCTGTAATGATAAAACAATCCGTAGAATTAAACTAAACCATATAAATGAAGCTGTCTGACTGTTCAAATCGTGAATCGATTGCTGCTTTTTGTCTGCAGACAAAATATGAATTGGCGTTTGTTGAACTGAATAACGCGTAAAGTCACTAGATAGTTGCTCAAGAAGTGCCATTTTGTCAGTGAATATTCCTTTAACCTTACTAAACTTTTCGACCCAATCACTATGCAAAACTTCATTCCAGCAGAATATATAACTTAAAATGATTGAGTGCAAATCATGAACTTGCTGAAGTAATTTTGATCCAAGCGAGCCGGAAACAATGAGAATAATTCGACTGTCGTCGGATGTACCTGATCGAAGATAATTTACACATTCATCGACATCGGTAAATGTTTTTAGGCAGCTTTTGAACCGTCCGCGCAGTTTGACTTCTGTTTCAATGCAGTCATCATTTTGATCGATATTTGCATCCAACCATACGAGAAAAATGTCTTCGAAACTATGTAACAAAAGGGAGTCCTCGATTATGGTTCGTCGATGTTGGAAAGATCGATCGGACTTCGCAAACTGATTTTGTTTCGATTCGGTCATTATTCTTGATAAACTTGCTAGTAAAATGACGTGGTTGACGATGGTTAATGGGGTTTAAAATGCTTAAGAGCAACACAGCAGCAACCGAAAAAGAAAGAAACATGGTATAGATAAGCGTATCACAAGGGCCCATGTTATTGTTCTTATCTATCCTTTGTGAATTATTAAACAAGCATTGTTCTCTATATAGTCGCCAGTTATGATTTCGTTGTTCTCTTCTTCTTCGGATCTTCGAAAGAGTTATCTTTCACCATATTCAGCAGCATATACGACTATTTTTAGTGAACATCAATTGACTTTGATCAAATGCTGTCCAGTTGTATCATTATACGTGACGATTGTTATTCAAGGATGGATTCATATACAGTATTATCAAGAGCACAATGTTCTATGCAAAATGTGGACTCAAGAGTCCGGTTCTTCAAAGACTGCTTCCACAGAGCAAAGAATGATGGGTGTGGGTGTGGGTATGTGGTGTGAGTATGAGTGTGGGCTGTGGGTGTGGGTGTAGATGTGAGTATGAAAAGAGAAGAACCAAACCTACACCCACACTCACACTCCACCCATAGTGGGTGTGGATGCGGGTGCGGGTAGGGTGTGGCGTGGAGTGTGGGTGTGGATGTGTGGGTGTGGTTGTGCATGTGTATTATCTTTTTGTCTCACATTTACACCCGCACCCACCCACCCACACGCACCCACCCACCCACCCACACGCACCCACCCATCTACACGCACCCACGCACCCACACCCACCCACCAACACACACCCACACCCACGCCCCACACCAACACACACCCACACCCATACCTACACCCACACCCACACCCAAATCTGGGACGCACGAAGATCTATGTTTTGGACCTTAATATTAAGCTATCTCCTGGAATCCTTAAGATTTCAGGCTGAAATTTGTATCACAAGGTGCCCAGCCCAAGATGCATCTACTTTGAAAATTTCGTTAGGATTCGATGTTCTATGGCAAAAATAAAATTTTGCGTGGGGGGTGGGCCTTAATACAATCATAGACAGTTATCATCGATATCAGGTAAATTTTTTCTTTATTTTCAACTCTCATTTTTATTATTTTTGAAACAACATTCATTTCTACAAAATAATCGGTCGCATATGAGAAAAAGAAAATACCGATACAACAAAAGACTATTATGAAGAAAACTTGAAAACATTAAAGATGATCAAAGAGGGTGGTTGTGGGTGTGGGTGGGTGTGGGTGTGGGTGTGGGTGGGTGTGGGTGGGTGTGGGTGGGTGTGGGTGCGGGTGGGTGGGTGGGGTGGGGTGTGGGGTGTGGGCGTTGGTTTTCTCTTTGTCTGCATCCACACCCACACCCACACCCACACCCACACCCACACCCACACCCTCACACCCACACCCACACCCACACCCCACACCCACTCACACCCACACCCACACCCACATCCACACCAACACCCACACCCACACCCACACACCCACACCCACACGCACCCCACACCCCATATTGTTTTCTTCTTCGGTGATTCAACTAAAATCAATGCTGTTTTTGATTTTTAGTGGACTATCAACAAAGTATACTATGCAGTGGCGTACAGCCATAGTTTAATATCAAAAAAATCTTGACACACATAAAGGTGTACAAAGACCTAAGTAGTGTCATTTTAATATATCGTATCTCTTTTAACAGTATTTTTTTGTCAACATACTCGTTATTCAACTTAAATTTTCTAATGGTTCTACTTGTGATTATTCATGCTTGTTGACATAAGATATTCAAATATATGAAGCAGTACGAAGAAAAGCGAACAAGCTCGCTTCTTAGTTGAAAGTAACGACTTTCTCTTCTATAAACATCAGCTTTTTTGGATAGCAATAAGTTTTTAAAAAAAGAACCTGTAGCCAAATTGATTTTTAATTGCTCAACTCCGCCCAATCCTCAAAATAATTTAGCTGTGAAATGGTCCATCACTATACTGATCGATCGTATCTCTCTTCTTGCTCGATGTATAACCATTTAATTTATATTTAAAGCAGTGTCCATCTAGTAGAAAGTAGCTGTTAATGACTGTTTGAACCTTGAACGAAAAAAGAAATAAACAAACTTATTATAAAATCGCTTTCTCTCTATTTCGACTTCTGTTTTCATTTTGCAAAATGAATAGCAATTCTGCACATCGCAATTATTTCATAAAATTCAAGAACAGCAAACTTGGTACTAACAGTTCATTTTCTATCGACCATGCAGATTTTGAATGTAATCAGCATCATCTACTTCTTTCTCGATCGATCTGCTATCGATTCTTGTCATCATCATATTAGACGCTGAGCAACAAACGGATTTTCAGAAAAATCTTTCTGATATTTACCATGCCATCATACTATCGAAACTGTACACGACATGCACTTATTTTTTCATGAGGCATCAATCATGAATGCATTTTAAATCTATTTTTTAGACAATACTCTTATAATTTTTAAATTAGTTTTGATACAAATGAATGACACCGATTTCGACTTTTCGTTTAAAATTTATATTTTCTTCCGAAAACATTTGCTTCGTATAATGATTTGAAGAGTTAAATTAATGATTTCATTTGATCTTTGTGTTGTAGATATTATTTTGAAACTCCTGTTCGGAATATCTCAAGTAATTCATGTTGCAAATGATAAATTTTTCTGATACTTTGTCCAATTCAATAAAAATGATATTTTCAAAGATCATCTTCAAAGTCTAAATAAATCGTTTACTGAAGAATCTATTCATATTAATTGGAGATGTTCTCTCGGTGGGAAATCAATCAGTTTGAATTAGTCGCGATCATTAGAGATCTTCTTAAGATTTCAATTAATACCGTATAATATCACCAGAGCAAGTGATCAGAATCAGTATTTTACTCAGATTTTCTCATTCGAAAGGGTGAACATCTATCTTTGATAGTACATTACACATAGTATAATCAACACAAATTATGGGAAGATCAACCTGATCTTTGCACAGGCTTCTACATTCAATAAAAAAAACCTATTCAAAACTCTCATCTGTAATAATTTAGTACTGACGTCGGAATCTCTCCAAATGTCACATAGCTTTTCGAACGAGACGATGTTCGTTTGATGAATACTAAAGAGTAATAGAAAAAGTCTAGAATGATTTTACTTTTTCAGATCTTCATCCCTGAGATATCGAAATTTCACTGAGTTAGCTGTAGTTCTCGTCAAGTCACATGAAAAATCAACTTTCGACTTCAAATTTTGCACAAACAAAGTTCTAGATGAGATTAGTTGATTATGCAACTAGTATTTCCTTTGTGAAGATGTAACTATATCAACAAAATTTACTTTTACACATAAGAAAATTTTGAATATTGGATATCTTAGGATAAGAGATATTAGAAAAGTTTGAAGGCTAAAGTTGATTTTGCACTTGATCTGAGAAGAATCACAGGTAACCTACTAAAATTTCGATATATCAAGAATAAAGGCTTGATAAATCAAAGTATTCTAAACTCTTCTATAACTCATGAAATGAATATGATTTTGGTTCAGAAGCGATTTAACACTTCGAGCAGTCTCCTTGTAAGATTATTTCAAGAAAAATCAAGGGATAAATAGCGAAATCCTGAAATTCCCGATGATACGTTACAAAATTCTGCCGAAATCTAAAGAATCCGTAGTTCAAGATTCCATATCTTCGCTATTTACTCTTTGCAGAATATATACTATTTTTTCTCTTGTTAAAATTAGCTGGAAAACAAAAAAACTAATCAATCCATTGTTAATAATATCATCACAAATAATATAATGAGATAAGCTTATTTTCAAAATATAAAATAATAACACTAATTTTTATTTTTTATATGTAAACGTGTACGAATATGTTCGAATGATTCTTCAGGTAATGTTACATTAATCAATGTAAATAATTTATAAAAAACTATATTATGTAATGTATAATATGTTGTATTTATACCATCAAGATTATAATCATATTTTGAATTTAATATTGTAAAACGATGTGGATTTAATTCAGCAGCTATATGACCATGTGTACGAATCATTTTATAACGAGCTATTTCAATTGGATAACGTATTATTGATTTTTTTAATTTTTTAACAACACGGAAATACATATCATCATCTTCACCACCCCATCCCCAATAAACTGTTGGATGACCATTTATACCAAGAATATCTGATGAATGAAATGCTGTTACACCACCAAAGATATCTGAATAAGGTATAGCATACTTAAATATATCAATAGCTACAGACCTAAAAAAATAAATCCAGTTTCTATTCGAAAAGAATAAATTTATGTTATATAGAAAAATATTAATATAAAATGAGCATGAAAAAGAAAAATTAAAAGGATTAGAAATAGGTTGAGGTGAATGTTAAATAATATCTTGGGTAATTAACTTGCAAGTTTAACAAAGAGAAAATTAGAGATGTGCGAGAACAAGAGTTTTGGTTCCACTTTCAATAGCTTCTTTTCTACTGTCCGTTTCAAAATAAAAGGCGGGTGGATATTTTTTGAATAACTTTTGATAGGAACAAGATAGAGAGCTGCGGTTTTCACCGTTGAAAAGAGCAGACGAAAACGCACCGAATCATATAAGACAATGCCTTTTAACTTGGACTTTTGAAACCTTTTGCAATAGTTGAACAAAGAAATGCCTTAAAAACAGGTCTAATTTTCCCGGGAAAAAAAACTCAAAAAATGAATTTTTTCACAGAAATTGCTGGCAAAGTGGACTGGAATTGTCGAATATAGTACCTAGAACTCTCAAAACAGTAAAGCTTTGAACCAAGTCTCATATATAGTTTTGTAGCTCGTCAGCTGCCGATTTTAATCCACTTCTCAAAGTTTAAAATTTGTTCTATCTTCATAGAGCAATAGTCTACTCTTTCGAGATGACCATAGATCACTATTTATTTATGAAATAAATCTCAACAATTTTATATGAATCGATGCGCTGGATAGGCCTCTTTCTAGCGGTGAAAATCGCAGCTCTCTATCTTGTTCCTATCAAAAGTTATTCAAAAAATACCCATTCGCCTTTTATTTTGAAATTGGCAGTAGTAGTCCCAGTAACTTTGCTTCTAGTGGTCCCAGTAAATTTTATTTGGTTCAAGTTTAGAGAAAACTATCCGAGAATTTTTTTGTGAAACACGATCTAAAAGGAATGTTGAAGTGTATAGGGTAAAAATTTGGACCCCCCCCCCCCCCCCCCCCCCCCCCCCACCGAAAATACATAACCCAACCACCCCACAACAGAGAAAATCCATACCCACCACAGACTGTGACAGAGGGTCTCCAAAGACCATCACAGACCGTGACAGAGAAATCCAGTACCTATCACGAACCGCGAGAGAGGGGCTCCAAAGACCATCACAGACCGTGACAGAGAAAATCCAATCTCCTTCATTCACAATATAAAAAACTCCATCGTGTTTCACATTTTTAATCTCGCAGAGATTGCGCTGAAAGATTTTTGTTCCGTATCTAAAACAATCTTTCAATAGTCGTGTTGTTTTTGATTTATTCAGTCGATGACTGATACTTTTTTCGAGTCATCTCTCTTAAATTATGTTATGATTTATGAGATAAATCACTGAAGACTATAGAATAATTTAACTATAATCTTTAGTTTCGATAAGGAGAATTCTTTTTCTTGTAATTTCAACAATTATTCTTTCTTACGATCCTGCACATCTCTAATCGATTGAAATGAAATGTTTTGGAAATCAAACTAGTAAGAATCCGTGCATACTGCACGGTTATTTTTCCCTGTAACGTATGACCTCAAATCTTTAGCCTTTCACTCGTTAACAGACATACACACACTGGACATGATGTACATAGAAGCCCTACAGTATCATAGACTCATTCCTCTATAGCCTTAGCCCTTTATAGCCTTAACCTCTACAGTCTTACGCGTCTACAGCATAACTCCCTTATAGCCCTAACCTTCTATAGCCTTACCCCTTATCGTTCTAACCCTCTATAGCCTTTCTTCCGTTACTGCCTTCCTCCTCATTGCCTTACTCCCTAATAGCCTTATCCCTAGTAGCTTACTTCCTTATAGCTTTCTCCCTTATATCCTTACCCATATTACCTTACTCGCTTGTACCTTACCCCTTATACGCTTACCTCTTATACCCGTACTTCCTTATAGCCTTATACGACCTTTGACCCGGCACAGACAGACACTGAACATTCAATAACAGACATACAGACACTTGATATTATGTATACAGATAGATAGCCCTACGGCATCACATTCTTATATCGTACATATTTTTATACGCCATTAGTCTTCGGCCCTATATCCTTGGTAGCTTTTGCAGCATTATCCCCTTATTGCCTTACTCCTTTCAGGACCTACGTGTTTCCCCATATAATAGCCCTTGAGAGCCTATGGGTACTTCAGTATAATCCCCTTGGCCCTTCCCCTTATAGAATTATTTGACCTTTGATCCGGTACAGATATACCGACAGACAGACACTCAACATTATATATATATATAGATTAGTCAAATGGAATACAAATTAGAAGTGTTCTAGCCAAAAGATTGTAACCATTACTTATTTTTCAGTATTCATTATGTTAAATTAATGTGAAACTATGAATGAATAGACCTTCGAAGATGTATATAAGTGAAATTGAATAAAACTGAAAGGCACCTATTCAGTGTAACGAAATAAGATTTATTATATTCGATGATGCAGAAATGAAAATAGTCTATAGGAAAATAAGTTGTCAACTTATGCGAATAAATCAAAATATTTTTCTCTAGACATACATATGTCTTGGTTGATCTCCACATTTATAAATATTTCTTAAATCTTCTGGTAAAAGATCAACATCATGAAAAATAAAACAATCATATTGATATAATTTCATAGCTTCTAAATAACCAACATTAAATAAAGCAGCACGATTAAATGGATCATTTCCATGTTGATTGACAACAAATATTGTATAATCAAGTTTTTGTTTTTGTAAAAATGGATGAATATTATTAAGAAACATTTTTAAATGTTGTTCACGATTACGATAACATATAATAAGAGCTAAACGTTGTTCTGTTCGACATTCTTTTGGAATATAATGTCCACCTGGATATAAATCTTTACCATGATTTTCTTCAATAATATCATATGAATAAAGTGTTTGATTTATAGTTACTTGATATATTGATGTATTATTATTTGATATAGAAAAATTACAAATCGGTAGAGAATTATTAATATCTAAAGATGATGTAGTAAAATTAAAAGATGAATAAAATGATGCATTTAAAAATGAGATTAATATTGTTGGTAAAGTTGTTGTTTGAATTATAGTAGTAAGATTAAATGTTATATTGATATTTGAATTATTTATTGTGAGATTATGTAATATATTCGCTGATTTGAAACCAACAGTAGGATTAGTCTTCTTAAAATAACAAAATAAATCTATTACTATTATTCATTTTTGTGTTATTTATACTAAATAATTCTATTTTTCGTAGAGGCTTTTTTTCATGTTTTATAGATAACAAATGAAACTGTGTGTTAATAAATTTTTCAATCACTAGAGAAATTTTATATTAATTGTAATTGACTTACTTCTGTTGAGTTTGAAGTGTTTAGATGGTTATCTGACGATTGATTATACGATGATATTGGTATTAATCTAGATGCAATATTTATAATAGATGATGGAGTTTTTTTAATTTGTAATCTAGCAGTATAATAAAATACGTGAACAGAAACAATTGAATACACAACTAGAAGGATAGTACAACGACTTGCTAACATGAAGATTGATAACCAATTATCTAATGTATGTACACTTTGAAAAGAACAATTTATTTTAATTTATTGTCATTTTATCATAAACAATTCACAATGAATAAAATAGATAGTATTCTAGAAATGAAAACAAAAATATAAGAGAGAAAATAAATTAAACTTTTTTTCTTTCTTTATTTCTTTCGTCTTTATTCTTGTAAAACAAAAACCTTCCTTCGTTTTTTTGTTTTAGGAAGCTATTCTTTAAAGAAAAGAAAAGAAAAGCATCTTTGTTTTAATCATACCTATCAAAAAATAATACAATGATACATCTAAATTAAAACAAATGCTATACGATGATGTTTTTTTTTAATGTCGTGTTCTCATTTGATTGTTAATAACTAAAGTGGTGGACAAAAGTTTAAGACACCTTTTGTTTTTCGATTTTCTCCATGAAA
>CAJNOL010002380.1:10331-39820 GCA_905250125.1 Rotaria sordida | reverse complement strand
TTTTTTTTTTACATAAGTGTTTATGTCAAAGATAAAGAAAGAAGAAAAAAGAAGATGTAAGGCATTGGATGTCATATTCTATTAAAGAATATTGCCTAATAATAATGTATAGCAGTGTTACGATCATATTCATGAATGTTCTGTTATTTCTTAAGTTCACTCGCAGTATTTACCTATGAGATGTGTTTGATTAATCAGCCTCTAGCAAAAAGAAGCAGTCCGTCTAATAAGCAACATGAGTAGAAAAAAAAAAGAAAGTTGAGAAAATATTTATGAAGAAAAGTGATTATTCGTCAACATAAATATTAAAAAAGAAAGAAAAAAAGTTTCTCATATATAGCAATATGAAATTTAGATAGAAGAAATTCATCGATAACTTATTATTTGACCAGTTCATCAGAAAACTACAGATTCTATATCAATCAGTATTATAATTTGATCAAATGTCAACATGACATGTATTTTTTTAGATCAAGATTTACATTAGCGACTTCTATTGATCTTTTTTCCTACAGTTCATATTTCATATTATGATGAGAAAAGAAAAGACTGGTGACTCGCAGTCTCGTATACACATTTTTAGACATGTACACATAGGTTTTTCTTTCAAAACAATAATAACAATAACAAAAAGAAAATGCATATAGCTACTGTAATTTACACACAATGTGTAATTGTTAATTGAAGTTGTCACGGTACTCGCAGTTGCTTAGCAGTCTATAACTGTAAAAAAAAAAAGAAAAAAAATATGTTTATTCTATCATCAATTCATTTAAGTATGTTTTCAAAAGTATAGACAAATAATGGAATAGTAAAAGTTATGCTTTTGATTTTTTATAAAAATATAAATTCAATTCAATTGTAAGAAGAGATAAATAAACCATTACTTATCATGCTTATAAAAAATGAACCGTTCATTCTAATATTGAATACATGACAATATTAAGGCCTGGTATACCTCGATGTCAAATATATGCCATAAAGCACAAAAATTACATTTTCGACTTACTTATAATCGAGTGCAGAGTATTATCATTTTACGTGGTGCTTTTTCTTTTTCTCATTTACCCTCGAAATAAGTGATTACAGTTAAAAACGAAGAGTCGTTTATTTTGTCTTACATTACTTGTATGAACAAATATGAAAGAAAGAAAAAATTAAAAAAAAGATTTTATATTAATCAATTCTATTGAGAAAAAACTGGTCTTAGTATCTCATCAATTTCTTTTTCATATTGATTGATCTTCAATAAACTTTATGCTATTTGACTATAGTGTAATGTTAAAATGATCATTTGTGTGGTAATAAATATTTTTACATAATAACTTATAAAAACACAAGGTTAAAAATATAATTGTTCTCTGATAAAATGAGCGATTAATATAAACAGTCTAATTATTACTATTTCTCGATGGCACTATTAAAAAAAATATATTATTAATTTAACAAATAGAATTATTATGAATGGTAGTTGAGTAGCTCAACGTCCTTAGTAAGCCGATGAAGAAAAGAAAATATCAAAATATTTAAATGATTATTGTCAACAATATACCTACGATCTATTCGAGACATATGCAGTTTGCAAATAAACACCTGTTATATGCTTTCATCTTTTAACCTATCGCCAATCTATGATAGATGTGAATATATTATATTTTGTTCTTCTATTCTCTATGGTAAATGCTGAACTTTGGCGCACCAAATATGAAGCGAGTTTTCATTGCCATTTATATGTGCATGCTTTATTATTATCTATATACTTGAGTTTTTTCTTTTTCAACAAATAAATGATTTATTATTCAACATCGTATCTCTGTCGAAAAACAAACAAGTAATTATTTACCGGTAATGATGGTATTCATAAAAAGACAAAATTATTTTATAAATACAATTACAAATTTCAATGGCAGAAAAATATAGAATAGTGGTCATATAAGTGTTTTTATAGTAACAAATAATTCAATGTTATTGATAGGATTTAAGCAATATAATATAAAATATAAATGACATTACCATATGTTATTCTTATGATAAAAGAGGTTCTAAAAATAACAACAAGAATACTAATATTGTCATAAAAGAGACTCGATGTCATCATCTTATATAACAATGAAGTTTAGTTGAAATATAAAACTGATCAATCGGAGTAAGAGAGAAACTTTTTAAATCAACTTTATTTAATGTAAACAGAATACAAGTGAAATAATTGATATGATAATATCAATTAAATTTATGCTACACGAAATATTCATTTTATTGAATACGAAACAACATATAAATTATATATATATATATATAAACAAAAAAGTTCTTTTTTTTTATCCTCAAAGTATTTCAGTTCTATTTCGAATATTCAATTCATATGATTCATTAGGTATGTTTTTAATTATTTTATTTTGATTTATTCTTGCCGAATCAATAGATTGTATAGGATGTATTTTAATATTTTGACAACGTGTAAATAATGATGATAGAATACGAAAAACTTCTTTTCGATATTTTTTACTTGTTAATGAATATGTATAAAATATTGTACTATTATTAATATAAGAAATTTCAGTTGATACTTGATTAATAAGATTATCAATAGCTATTGTTAATGGACTTTTTATCATAAAAATTGTTGAACATGAATAAATTTTTTGTGCTGTTATTGGTATACCATATAGAATAAAAGAAAATACTTGTATAAGTAATAATCGTATTAATTGTACATCTCGACGACGACGACGACGATGACTACCATCAACAGTATGATTTAAATATTTAACATTACGAATTGTTAATATACTAATTAATATCATTAGTATGGGTGGAAAACCAGAATTACATATAAGTAAAATAATATCATTTAATAATTTACATGTTTGATTTTCCCATGTACACAATGTTCCTTGAGATATTGTATAACAATAAAATACTTGTGTATAAGGACAAATAAAACAAATAATAATAGCTGTAATTACAATACGTTTAGCTAAACGTACTGAACTCCATGATCGAATATTAACATTATTAGAAGTTGAAAATAATCTATCAATACATGCTAAGAGAATAAACCATGTTGAAAGTGTAATTGTTGAAAAACGAAGATAATAACGTATTTTACATAAATTCTTAAATATTTGTGTTGGATCAAGATTATATGTTCCAAGAAAAGGTGTTATTAAACCAATATAAAGAGAAATAAAATTTACAATACTACCATTAACAAAATAAATTGAACATGGATTTGTTCGAATTAATGGACGAGTAAAAACTAATATATTTAATATATTACCAATACTTCCAAGAATAAGAAGTGTTATTGGAATATAACGATTTAATTGATATCTTATAAAATTAAGATATTCAATTGTTGATTGACTACTTGCATTCATTGTAAATAATTATTGTTTTGTAACTAAATGAAAGCAAACTTTTTGTAGAATAAAATTACAATTTGATCTATTGACATGTATATTAGTTTATTTGCTTGAGAGTTCTGTACGTGATAAAGTATAAATGAACATCTTTCTATGCCTTCATCAGTTAACTAGTACAAAGATAAGTGTATCTTGGTAAAAATAAATGAAAAAAATTCTAATATTTATAATTAACCATTTTACAAAAATTCATTGTTGAGCATGAATAATAATAATAATCTACTTAGAGTTGACCAACAGTTTTGGGCACGGCATTTAAAGGACCTTGTCAGATAAGGTGACCTATTCAGAAATGAAAAACCAAATATACAATATTGTAGAGCTTTTTGAAGCGCGTCGAATGGCATATAATAAATCTTGTTTTCATAAGATTTTAAAGGAACTAGAGTCAATTTACTGATAGACGACTACACACCCATACCCACATACAAGATGGCCGAAGATGCTACGTATATGAGGTTGTAGCCTATCAAAAACTCTACATAATCGTATGTGAGAAAAAATATTTTACAAATACTTTTGACTAATACCAAGGACTGCAATATTCAGTAACTTATCACGCTTGGGTATGGGTGTGTAGTCGTCTATTAGTAAATTGACTCTAGTTTCTTTAAAATCTTATGAAAACAAGATTTACTATATGCCATTCGACACACTTCGAAAAGCTCTACAACATAGTATATTTGGTTTTTCATTTCTAAATAGGTCACCTTATCCGACAAGATCCTTTAAACGCCGTAGCCAAAACTTTTAGTCACCCCTAAGTATTATTTTCAACGGATTACGATACATTTTTCATCTTAGAATGATAAATTTCATGGACTAATATTAAACTTTTTAAAACAAATTCAGTGAAATGTTTCAGAAACAGATGAATTTTAATCACATTAAAAGCAATTTTTAGATACTGAAATTTCTTTCAATGACAGATAGATATTGTTTAAAATATTTATCAAATATCACTTTTTAATTTACAATTACATGTAAGAAAAATTTGTAATAATAACATTCATGATATATCTCGAATTATAAATATTTTATAAGCATTAGGACATTGTACTTGCTATTTTTGACGGTATTAAAAATGATTTTGATTTATAATTCTACACTTTTAGAATTTTTCATAAATATTAAGCAAGACTCATGCTTTTCTCTTTCGAGAGAGAGTAAAGTAGAGAAAAAAGTTTAGCATATTTTTTAGTGTTTAATCTAGTTTTTCTTTAACCAACAATAACTGAAAGCATTTTTATACATCATTCAGTGTAGAATTTAATGGGCTACATTTTGTTATAAAGCATTTATTCTGATATTAAAATATTAATTAATTATTAGTTAGTAATAATTAATAAAAACTTCACTTTGTTTTCAATTTCTAGATATTCTATGAGAAAGAGCATTAAAAATTAAAGAAAATGATGTACTTATTATTTGAAAATAGACCATCTTTATAAGATTTTCGCAGTATTTTCAGTTTTAACTAGTCAAATGTGATTATTAGTGTTAAAAAAGTCAACTACAAAACGAAACTTTAAATCTGGAAAAATTATTGTGGTTTGAAGAGCAGGACTTCTTCTTTCAAATAGTACGTTCCTGTCTTCAGTACAATATTCTTTTCAAATGTTACAATGCTTTCAAATTATGAACTGTAAAACTACAGTAAAATAGTTGGAAATTATAATCTAAATTACTTTTTAAAACTTAGGACTCTATAACATTTGCGCAAAATATTGTTCAAACAGTAATAATCTGCTATTTGAAAGAGGAAGTCCTACTGTTCAAAATGCATTAGTTTTTCTAGATTTGTAGTTGACTTTTTTTGACAGTAATGAGCATCTTTGACTAGTTAAAACTAAAAATACTCTGAAAATCTTATCAAGAGGGTCTCTTTTCAAATAATAATTACATCATTTTCTTCAATTTTTAATGCTCTTTCTCATGGAACATCTAGATATTGAAAAAAATTATTACTAACTAATAATTAATTAATGTTTTATATCAAAATGTAGACCATTAAATTCTATATTAAACTGTGTATAAAACTGCTTTCAGTTATTGTTGATTTACGAAAAACTAGGCTCAATACTAAACATGTGCTAAAGTTTGTGTTTTTTTCGCTGAAGAAAATCTTTTTCGTGTAATAAAACCTAAAATATCTATGCTCTAAAAATTGTTCGCATCTCAATTTTGTAGATCGATCTCACTCTAGGAAACATATCCAAGTATTAAATTGCTTTTCAAGTCAAAACTCTGTGTATTATGTAGATCCTGATGAGCTATGAATATTCTGCAAAAAAGTTCGAACTATTAGTTGATCGTTGCCGATGTATTACATTTTAACGGCAACATATTATGATGATGTTAAAATAATCATGACAGTGATGATTCGATTGTGGGACGGGGATGTCGGAGGTGTAACTTCCCCTTCCAATTATGAGAAATTTTCATGTGTTCCCAGTAGAGTTCAAAATTTTCTTTTTGCATCCTATTAGCAGAAAGATGTTTTCCCTTGGAAAAAAATCGCAAAATCCCTAATGTTGGCTACTTCAGACCATAACTGAATTATGATTTTCAAGATTATTTTCTAATTTCAAATGGCTCATTATTAATGGAAAAAAAAACAAACTTTTGTTAGCAGATATAAGTCTAGGTCAATTTTGTTTTTTATTAAGAAAAGTAGACCAAAATTATTTGAATCTTAAAATTATGATTGAAATATCTCGTTTGATAATAGATTTCTCTATTTAAATAAAAATTTTTTTTATAGCTATATCATTCACAAAAAAGAAAACAAGGAATTCCTTATTAAAGCTTCTTTCGAGTTGTCATAAATTATTGCTAACAGATTTTCTAATAGTCAACATATAAAATCTAAGAATAAACATTACCTTGTAATCTGAAATATAACACCAAAGTTTGTTTTTTAAATTCACATCTATTTCACCAAGTAAACTGTTGTTAGAAGTGGTTACTGTGTGAAAAAAAAAGATCTTAACCTTTCCTTTGTTCGTCGATCGTCTTTGCCAATTTATCTTTGCTGAACTGAAAATAATTAGTCTAATTTCTTTCGTCTGTTTTTAGTTGGAAAAATATAAAAGAAAAAAAAATGTTTTTGGACTAGTTAATGGTTCATCATTATTCTACTGGATGCACTGGCTTTTCAGACAATTAAAGTATCCTCATTTATTAAGGAGAATATCATTTATGTTTTCTTTTCATCATCGAGTGTTCATTATCTCAAGATCTATTCAAATACAACTTCATGTCAATTTATTTTTTTGAACTAAAGTTTTTTCCATCATAGATAGTCTTTAATTAATTAGTCCCGACTTTATTCTTCAATGATATATATTTACTTCAATTATTTCATGTCATTATGTCGTCTCAGATTAGAAGATGATGTTCAACAAATTACTTAACACAATTTTTTTATGAAAAGATTTGAAAGAATCAATTAGCTTAGAAAAAATTTGTTATTTAGTGTTTATTCTTATAATTTATAGCATTAGGAATGCATCGATTCTAATTATTAGACCTAATTGGTATTGATTGTGTAAAATTACTAATTTGCGTATATTTATGTAAATTAATAATTTCTTTCACATTATTTCAAAAACAATTCCGAGCTAATAGTCAGAATTGGAATTGATGCATTCCTTTATAACATGATGATTTCATATTGTTTTCTAGATCTATATGAAATTTTTTCTATTCTATCCTGTTTACATATTAACCATTGAGTACGACTATCTTTCAAATGGTTTGTTTATTTGTTAAATTTGATATATGTTCAATCAAGTATTCATATCAGTTCTATCAAAAAATACTAGCAGTTTGACGTCATTGAAATTATTCTTGTTATCAAAACTTCCATTAAAACATAGTCAACTAAAATCTTTATCCATCATCTACTATAGCGATGTCAGGAGAGTCATTGATGAAACAACCATTGGAATAGGATATTGGTGTCTTTGATATATCGATAATATGAACAGATTGATCATGGGCATCTTATTTGATTACTCTAGTGATCATTAGAGGGAAGAACGACTTGGCAAAAATTCTATCTGACACTTGCCGTAAATCTGATGTAGCTCAAAGGAAAAAATGTTGTAGAGAGCTCGAGAACATCTCGTTCTGTAGAGAATAATTTGTTCTATCATTTTGTTTTCTATGAACAGATTTCATGTCCTAATTGTAGACGTTGAAAAACTAAAAGTTTGCTTTTTTATGAAATATTCGTAATAACCATTCTGTGTTTTACGATTTGTTTTCTACCGAGCTTTTGTGAAACTTTCGAATAGATTTGATACCAATGATAGATATTGTGATTGTTATATATCAAACAATATATTTCCACCATATATCTTGTTTGTTGGTAGAAAAACATTTTATTTCCGAAAAAAAAAATGCAATGTTTGCAGTTTTTTCAAACTTATTAATTTTTATAATCCAGCTTTTTCGAAGATCGATCAATATAAAACAAAATATTTTCTTATCAATTGATAGTTTATGGAATTCACTACAAGACATGTTATCTTTATTTTCTACAAATAGCCACTCGCATAGGCGACGGAATGTTGTGAATCTAGAGTAGGTTCAACAGTTTTTATATAGACCTTCGTCGAGTAGTTAAGAATAAGGATGAGGAAGAGAGCGAATTATTTTATGTTATCTCGAAGAAAACATAGTGTTTCTTTTTTTTTTTCAACTCACATTTTATACTGTATAAATTTACTACTGTTCAGAAAAAAATTTGTATCTTGCATCGACAACAAGGTACACTTGAAGATGCATATTAACATTTGTCTTTAATTAGTTTTGACTCTCGAAAGAAGAGTTCCCAAAATAGAATAATTATGAAACAACAGCGTTCAGAAAAAAAAAGAGATTTCCATTGTGTATTTTCTCTCTTTATTGAAAATGTTTCTTAGGTACGTAAATTTAGCAAAGGAAAACGAAAACAAGTTTCAAGAACTTGTAGTCTATCTAACTCGGATTTCCTGTACAACTCTTCTTTACTTATAACAAAGAAATATTAATTCAAGTCATTAGCAATATAGAATCTAACATTTAATCATACAAAAAATTCAATATTTCTTACGAAAATCTTACTATTTGCCACTAAAGGCAATGAAAAATTTTGAAGTTTGTACAAGAATTTCGATATACTCCATAAATCTATCAATCGAATGGAATGAGAAACAAAAGTTTTAAGTCTAAAATACCTGAATCTAGGGTCGACTTTAGTCTACCTTAGCCTTGTGACTTCGCTATCTATGATCATTCCAGTGTTCAAGAGACGAGGAGAGAGAGAGAGAGTAAAGGATTAATTTAATACTGAAATACCATTTAAAAATATATTAGAAAAGAAAAAACAATACAAATCGGTTATTTGTTTTTAGTTTCCAATTTTTATTAAAACCGTATTTATAGATATATATATAACGAAAAGAGAACATTCTAAGTATGATAAAAAAAAAAAAGGAATTTATGGTTTCTTTTTAAAAACAGGTGACATTTGTTGTTGTTGTTCCATTTTATTTTCAATATTATATTCATCATTATCATTATCATTTAGAAGTGCATCAAGATCTTCAATACATGGTTCTTTTCTTTTATTATTTTCAATTTGTATTGATTTTGTTGGTGTTTGCATTTTAAGTGCATAATCTTGACAAAGTTGATCATCATCATCGTCATCATCATCATCATCAATTTGATTATTATCATCCATTTTAATATCTTGTTGTTCTTGTTCAAATGATTCAGCAAACCGACGCATTTCATCATCATCAATTTCATCAAAATGTATTTTTGCTGTTGTAGAAATTATTGATCGTTGTGGTACGGTACTAAATACAAGATCATCATCAATTTCATCACCATCAAATTCATTTTCATTATCAGAAAAATTATTATTTTTATTTGTATTAGTATTTTCATTATCTTCACTGACTGTGCCCATAATTTGAGCAACACGTGCTAATGATTGTTGTTTTACTTCAATAGGCTGTGAAAATTAAAGATATAATTTGAGATGAAAGAAAAAAAAAAAGAAATCTTTTACTTTATGACTACCAGCTGTATGAAATGCAGTTCGTTGAGAAAGACATTCACTTTGGGATGACATTTATAATCTAAAATAGAAGTTTTATTAGATCAAATATAATCAGTTGCCTTATTAAATGCGTAGATCAACTTGAACGAGATTCAAATATGAAAAGTCTCTTATTGTATCAATTAGTAGATATTAAACAATGTCAAAGGATATATAATTACTTTTCTCAAGAGAACTTCATAGAGAGAGTGATAAATATCACATTGGATATTGTTGGTAAGATGCATAACTCTGTATTGATTGGTAGCAACTTGAATTTCAACGAGAAAAGAATGTGATTCCAGGAAAAAGAAATGAAGTATACTATAATAAAATATTTGTCTAGATCGATCTGAAGTGATATATTTTGCTAGAATATGTTTATTCAATAGGTAGGAACACCTACTTTCGTTGTCTAAAATTTAGTCTTTATTATTAAATTTATTATCAAAATGCAAAATATAGTTATTTATATAATGAATTTAGACTTTAAAATATAAAAAATTAACTTTGACGTAAGACCTTCATTAATTCATCAAAATGTTGCAGTGTACTGAATAATACCTGTCTGCATAGAAATTTGCTATACTCAACATTATTAAGGTTATTTTCTAATTAGAGAATGTAATATTCAGTATTCCAAACGAATCAGTCTTGATTATTGTCGATGATGTGTTTAAGCTTTAATAGCATGTTAATCAATTAAATATCTAATAAAATTGAGTATCAATTTAATTTTAGTTCTAATCGAATTTAATTTTTTTTAATCAGTTAATTACAAAGAAGTATAAAGTAAATTTGGCTACGTATTTTATGCATTTAGTTTCCTATGATCAATTTCAATTCGCGCATTAACGAATTTGGATTAGCACACGCACGCACACAAAAGTGAATCAATTCTATGATTGGATATGTAAAAAACCAATTGAATTTGATAAATAAATATTTCATCGAAATAATATTCAAAAAAAGTTTTAATTATTTATTTTATATAAAATTAAAATTATAAAATTAATAAATAATACATATTCTAATTCATACAAACTCCTTGAGTAATGGTTTATGTTCAACCAATCAGATCTATTGTTTATTTTATTTATTTTATTTTACTAAATGAAAAGAAAATCAGTTTGTTCGTGTTTTCATCTCACAAAGATAATTTTATTTTTTTTTTTCAGATTTGATTACCGATCAAATAATGACATCGTCAAAAAAAGTTGAAAAACCTGAAGGTGCATACATCAAGAAAGGCCGGTATGTAGTAATTATTTGATTTCTATGAACAATTTTTATTATTATTTTCTCTATTAGTCTCTATGTAAAAGCAGTATTTACTGGTTTCCGACGTGGTAAACGTAATCAACATGAAAATACTGCTTTACTTAAACTTGATGGTGTTAATGCTCGACGTGAAACAAATTTTTATTTAGGTAAACGTTGTGCTTATGTATACAAGGCTAAAAAGTAAATTAATATTCATTTGAATTAAATATTTTATATCAATTGTTTTTTTTTTCTTTGAAGTAAAACTTTAGTACCTGGTCAAAAACGTTTAAATCGTGTTCGTATTCTTTGGGGTAAAGTTACCCGAGCACATGGTAAAAGTGGTTCTGTACGTGCTAAATTCCGTCGTAATTTACCACCAAAAGCTCTCGGACGACGAATTCGAGTTGTATGTATTTAATTTATTTTTTTGTATCAATTATAATGTTCTATCATCTTAGATGCTTTATCCATCGCGAATATAAACATCAATTAGAATGGTTAACATTCATCGACTCAACAAATTTATTATTGTTTTTTATCATCATTATCAAAAACTTGTTTTGAGTCGAAAAGAATAAATAAGATAAAACAAAAATAAAAATACATAAAAAACAATAACAACCAGTCTTTTCTATTTGTTGATAATTAAATGAGAAAATTATTTGCATTGAAAATATTTAATTTCTATTAAATATAAAGAGTATTTATTAACTTTTGATCCAGTTAATCAATAGTTATTGCTTTAAGAATAAAAAGATTTTAGAATTCTATAGAAAATTTTGAATTTATGTTTTTTGGAATAGTTCTAATTCTTTTTTAATTAAGTTAAATAAAACACTTGTGAGAATGAAAAGAACTAAATAAATGAAATATGTAAAAAGCAATAATATCTATTAAGTAGATCAAAACTTGGTGAACACTCATTATTGCTTCTACATAGAATAATACATTAATGTCAATTAATAAGATTTTGATTGCCATCGTAGAATGTGAATTTCACATTTGGACAATATAACAACAACAATAAAAAACAGATGTATCTTTGCTTCTTTTTTAATTAGCTTTTAAATAATAGCTTACCGTCATAAGTAAAACAACAATAGATATTATTTATACAAATTCAATTAATGCTCGTAGTGAGTGAAAACCATTGTGTTGAACATACAAACAAGTCATCAATTTAAACTATGATTTGAATATTAGAATAAAAAGAATTCTGCGTGTAATTGATAAGTCTTCTCTATCAAAAAGTTATGAACAGAAGTATATCTTATAATCTTTTGTAAAATGAACATCAAATATATATTAATTTCCATCTTGTATATCTGACAATATTTATTAACGACAAGAAAAAAAAATAATAAATCACATAATCTATTCAAGGATTATCCGTAAATTTTCGATGACAAATAGATACACCATGTTCATCATATTCTCGTTTAGTTACACAATAATTTATATAATCAGATGAATTTGTTAATGTAACTCCAGCATTTAATGCATATGTTATTGGACTAAAGAAAATAAAAGTAGAACGATATATATATCATATTTATTTACTTTTCTGGCAGTGTTATTCGAATTGGATAATCATCTTTAATCATAGAACGTAATTCATTTTCTCTAAAATAAAACAAATTCTAATAATGATATATATGACAAAAAAAAAAGATAGAAATATTTAACTTACAAACGTTCTTTAAAATTTGGAAATAAACAATTTCCACCTGTTAATAAAATATTATTATATAGACTTGGTCGAATATCTAAATTTAGGAATATCCTTTATTAATAAATAAAAAAAAATATTTTCATTAATAGATATGCACCAAATCCGAATTCCAATTCAATGTTCGGGATCTATCCAACTAATTCAAAGAGTCGAATATTTTCAACTATTGTTCAAGCGTTTTTTGAGGTGTATAAACAATCACGTAAGCATCCTAACGTTCGAGTATTTCTAAACATTGTTAACCTTTTTTTCAGAATATCTATAACCCTTATGCTTTTGAATCATTTTTTTTCAATATATGTGCATCTAACGTAGTCAACCGTGAAATGTTTTCTTTCGGATTACTTTCACTGCTTTTATTAATTAATGGAATATTTGAATTCGGTACATGCCTATTCATAAATCTTACGTTCAGGTAATTGTTCAACAGAATTATAAATCGATTCAGCAATTCCAGCTTGATCAATACCAATAATCGATGGTCGAAAAAGTATTTCCGGAATAGTAAAACGTTCAACATTCATTCGTACAATCTAAAAATATAATACATTTCTATTTAATTTTTTAATAAAATATTTCATATACTTGTTGTTGTTGTTTTGTTAAATTCTTTTTTGAACTATCAGCAATATTACCATTAAATGTTGATGTTGATGAAGATTGAACATAACCTTGTTTAATTTCATTATAATCTGGTAAGATGTAATCAAGAGAATTTGAATTTTCAGATAATGGTAAACTGAAATTGATTTTAATAAATAAGAAATATATAAAATTCTATTACAAATATTCATTCAGTTTGTGATCATTAAACAAAATTAATTAAAGTTTACTATTCTTCTTAAATATATATATATATCAAGAATTTTCTTTTTCACTTAACCAGCTTAAAATATGAGATGTAACTAATTGCCCAGTTTGATAGTGCTAGATTTTCTCTGCAAATGTCTTATAATTCTTTTTTATTTTAATGTTGTAACAAAGTTATAAAATTTGTTACATTTAAAGAATTCAAGGAAGTAAAAGTAATCCAAAAGAAAAGATTTCGAGCTTGTCTGTAATAGATCTATATATAGTGGAATAAATGATGCACAAACCGAAGGCATATACGTATCTTAAAAAAATCAACAATGTTCAGAACTACATAAACCCAAACTTAATCGAACCTTCGAGCACTTTCATGATTGCTCGTATACCTTAAGAAATGTTTGGACAATTACTCAAATATATGAAACTGTTTGAACTGTCCGAATAGTTTTCGAATACTGAGTCAAAGCTTGGGTTCAGTGTATGTCTAATTGTAAGCTCTAGTTCATCATAATAAACTATTTTGTATTAAACTAAATGTTTTACATCAATGGTTTGTTTCATAATGGAAATTACAGTAATTGCAAAAAGTACCAGAACTTTAATCCTTTACTCTCATAGTTTAACCACAAATAGAGCATGTTAAACTCTAATCGCAAGGATTAATTAGGATTTGATCAGTCTTCCTGCGAAGAAGCCAGAAGGTCAACATAGATCTTTTCTTCAGATAAGAATATCACAACATAGAAAACAAATCTCATGACATTAGACTCCCTCATTTAATAGCTCAGTGCTGTCTCTATTACCGATAAAAATGCTATGTCAAATAAATTTAGTTTGCCTGTTTTATGAAGTGATCTCTACATGAGAGTTGATGAAAATCGTCGAAATGTGACTGATATCTTCGGTTAGTTTTAACCATTAGCCTTGAAAATTTCTCCACTGAGTATACTGTTTCAATCAAGTTTTCGCTCAAAATTTTACGATCGCAACTATCGATAGAAAAGGGAGCCACGGTGAGACCATCCCAGACAATGGAAACTTCTCCACCCCTCAAAGCTTACAACGGATTGAAGTACTCTACTTGTAACACAATATAGACAAGCGAATCTTCATTTCTTAATAGGAAAATAGAGTTTAATACATTTAAATAGTAGAGAATCAGAAAAGTGTCAAGAAAAAAGACGTTTTTTGGATCTTAGGGGGAAACCAATGTTTTCATCGTAAATCCTTTGCATTAGGACCTATCGGCTTCGGGTTTCTGCTTGAGATCAGAATTTATTGAGCTCTATGTGTAGTCATAATATCAGACAAAACGAATATTTTATGTTTATATAAACATCGTTTTCGATCATTGAAATAGAGCTTTCTTATAATTAATTAATCTGAAGTCAAAAGATGATTCTAAGCACAACACATATTTAGAAAAAGTACATAAGCCATTGTTAGTTCTCAATAATAACTTTAAAATGATCACAATACTAATCAATAATTCATATAAAGAATTTTTTAATAAAGATCATACCGTGCTTTTTTCATATCTTCTTGAAAATCCAATGAAACGTAACATATATTTTCTTTTAATTCATTAATAATATACGTTTCATTCATTACTACAAGTTGTCTAAAATTTAATAAAATATTTCAACGAAGTTTTCTATTGTATAACATTCTTACCGATAAGAAATAACACTTTTTAATTGATTAGTTAATAATTTCCCACCAACATCAATTCTATAAAAAAAAAGAAAAAAAATTATCGAAATATTTCATATAAAAAAAAAATTAATCATTTAATTTTCTTTTCTTTTTACCTTGTCATACCATCAAATAATTTTCTTCCTTGATAAAATGGAACAATATGTGTAAATGAAAAACCAGAATCAATAACAAGAACATAATTTGATTTCATATCTTGTTCATATTGATATGCACTTAATGTAGCAGCTAGAAAAAAAAAACAAAAGAAATGAAAGATAATTTCAATAATTCCATCTTCTTTTTTTGTATTAGTATAAATTAATCTTACGATCATATCGTGCAAATGATGCAACTTCATATTCTTCAAAAAAAATTTGATCCATAGTTTCACGAATAAAATTTAAATTCATACATGGTTCTGTCATTAATAAACCAGTTGTTTTAAATGGTATCTCAAAAAAAAAGTAAAAAAAAAACATTACATAAAAATAAAAACAAAAAATTATTTTTACTTTGCCAAATAAATAATCCCATACTTGTTTTTGAATATTCCAATCGACTAAATAACCCTAAAAATGAAATTAAATATATAATGATTAATACATTTCATGAGATTATCTTTTATTCTTTACTTTTTGAAATGGTAATTGATAATAAAGACTTGTTTTATTCGGACATTCATTATCAATTTGATCAGCAATAAATGTACGACGAGGATAAAATTTTGATTTCATTATACAATTAGGAATAATTCTATATGAAAATATTCGATTATTAAAAAACATAAAATTAATTATAGAAATAATTCGAACTTTGATTTATCTGTTGTATTCATCTTTGATTTTGACATATATGCTCCATTATCAACAACAAATATCGGTTTAGTAGTCATTAATTAAACTAAAGTATATAGATTTATTGTCAAAAAACTTTTAACTAAATGTTTCATCAATATTCTGTGTTTATATATATTTGAATAAACATATACAAAATAACAAGAAAAGAAAAACAAAACCACAAACAAACTGTTCAGTAAAAAAAAAACAAGAAGATAGATTATTATTATTAATCGAGTGGATATTGTTCTTGTAGCCATTGTTGCATTATATATTGAGTACCATCAAAGAAACTAAAATAATCACTCAATTGAGCATTGACTATCTAAAATAGAAAAATAAATAAATATTATCATGAAAAATATTTTATTTGAGTTTATAATCTTTTGATCACAAGTTTAGATTAAAATTTTCGTTTCTTTTTTCAATTTTATAATGGTTTTTGCATGCAATGAGAAAAATATTCATTATGTATTATTCTAGACTTGATAGATATTAAAGATATTATTTTTCACTATAAAATCCATTGTCATATACAGTAAAAATCTCTCTAATATGAGCATCATTGGGATATTGAGTTATAATCACTTGCTGACTGCATAAGGCGATCTTTTTCTTCTATTCAACAATTAATTAATTCAATTTTTTTTAATCAGAGATAGATCAATTCATGTTGATACGATTTAATATTACTAACTGTTAAATAGAAAAACGACAAGCTCTTACATCAAAAACACTTGCTATTGTCTAATATTGGTGTTTTTTTTTTCTTTTAAACATTCACGGCTAGTCCATCTTTTTTTTTCTGGCTCTATATGTAAGTGAGAGAACATATGTTGTTCATATTTGAGAAGTTTTACTGATGAATTTGAAAAGCTTATGTCACAATTTTTTCGTACTCAGATTTTCTTTTAATCTTTTTATAAATTCAATTCTATCTTCAAAGTATTAATTTTAATTCTTGAAATCTATTAACTTTAAATGAAATTCTCTTTTGTATATTAATTTTTAATCAACAAACCTTTGAATTTTGAATAACTTCAATATGTTCTTGTGGTATATATGTTTTATGAGCACGTCGATCTCTTGTATCAAGTAATACAGAATAATTTGGTTGAACTCTATATTCCTAAATTAAAGAGAGAAAGAAAAAAAATAACGACAATGATTTTCTTATTAAAAATTAATTTTTTCTAAATTAACTGGATGTCCTTGGTGATGTTCATCAAGCCATTGATCTGGTGCAGAAGCTATTTCATCCCATCCAATAATTACTGCACGATAACCATAAATTTTATGTCGAATAACTTGACCAACTCGAAATTTAACATATTCAGATCGAGATGAACGAATTGCTGGTGAAGCTAAAACCAAGAAAAAGAAAATCTCATAAATTTTAATGGGTAGCAAAGAAATAATAAGCGACTTTTTTATTCAATATTTTTTTCTGTCTTATGTAATCACCAATTATCATGTGAACAGTATTCAAAATACGCATAGATTCGAATTTCAAAAAAAAAACGTTCTCTTCATATCAATTGTTGATTCTCTATGAACGTTAACATAATCAGATAATTCTGTATTTAACCATATGTTTTTAGAACTACTCGAACCGATAGGACATGAAATTTGCTATATCGTCATATACAAATATTAAATATATTCACGCGAAGTGATAATTTAAAAGTATTTACGACCAAGGCGAAGAAGACATGGAACAATTTTAAATACTCTTCCAATGATAATTAAGCTCTGTAAATTTTGTAGAAAATTCAATTCTCTATCGAATAAGTCCTTTTGTCTGAAATTTCGATCGATTACATAAAAAAGAAAAAAGATAATAGATAAATTACTAGCAAAATATCCATATTTTTCTCTCATATAATAAACTTCTGTAGCAGGAGATTCCATTCCACGTTTCCATGTACGTTTATGTAATAATGGATTAAAACCAAGTGGAATTTCAATAACAAAACTAATAAACCAATTAAACCATGTTGTTGGAGACAGATAATGAAATACTTGTTTAATTTGGTTCGTAATTCTAATAGAAAAAAAAAGAATCAAGCATTTCATATTGTCTATTCATCAAAAGAAAGACAAAAAAAAATAACAGAATTCTACTTAGTAATTGCTTGTGTTTGTTCAATATCTTTCGAAGACCATTTCATTAAAATAAAATATTGTAATGGTACAGCAAGTAAAAGTAAACCAAACTGTAAAAGTGCAAGACGATCCATTTACATCTATAATAAAAATCTAATTTTTTCTTTTTTTTTATTAATTAAAAATAATCTAAAATAATGAAAATATTTATAAATCATTTAAATGTTTTTCTAAACATTTCGGATGAATAAAATTCATAGAAATAATATCATCCGTAAGTTGATCTAATAGAAATTTTCCACATAAATTACATCGTATAAATGAAAATTGTTTTTGATTTTTAATTATAAATTCTTTTTGATAAATCCAACATATATTACAATAAAAATCAATATGATTATTTGTTTGATATATATCAAAACGTGTAAAAGTTTTATGACAACGTGAACATTGTTTACGATTTATTTCATAAATATTATTCCAATCTTTTTGACAACATGTTAATGATGAATTTAAATCTATTTTTTTCTAAAATAGAAAACATATAGTCAAACGTTCGTAGACTTTATAATAATGCGAAATTCTTTTTTATTATAATTAGATGAATCTTGGCGAGTTATCTAAAAAAAATGCTATATTCGAATAATATTTTTCTTGCAAAACTTAGGAAAATTAAGTTTAGAAAAAAAAATCAGAAAAGCTAATAGAATTGAGAATAAGCCAAAAATATTTAGTCGTGTTAGCCTTCATATTTGATTTTACTCGTCATATGATTAGGAAAAAGATTGCACACGAATTTTGAAAAAATATCGTTTCATATGTAGTTTTTCGATATGATAGCAAAACATCATAAATAAGAGTTTGTATTCAAAGATTTTGACTATTAGAATTTCAATTTACAAGTAAACGAACATCATATTCAGAATTACCAGAAAAAATCTGCCTTGAATAATATACTCAAATAGCATTCACAATAATGTTAAGATAATAATGATAAAAACTCTTAAGTTCATATTTTTTTGTATTTATAATATTAATCATTATTGAAAACTTTAGTTGTTGTCAATGGAAATAATACGAAATAAATTAGCTATAAGATAATTAATAAATTAATATGTGCTTTGGTGATCGAAAGTCAAAATAAGGATTCTAACTGTTCTGTCCAGTTATCTTGTATCCAACTCTAGTCGTTACACTTCTTAATTATTATTTTCGAATAATCTATTCTTTGGTCCTCTAAAGGTCAAATCTGATGAAAGTTAATTTCAGTATTTTAAACTTAATTTTCCTAAGTTTTGCTAGAAAAAAAAACATTATTGAAATATAAACATGCCTATAGGTAATTCAACGACCGCAAAAAATTGCACAAGTTTTGCATTGCTGACACTTCATATATTAAATGTTGGAAAAATATTTAACAACAGCGTATTTTTGATATTTTTCCATAATATGAACCACTAAGCTCATATCCAGATAGATATTTTAATAGCCAATGGAGTTTTCAGGTTTCAAAAGCTTCTTTTTTTAACAGTACTATTTTAAAGAGAACAAAATGAGGAATCGTCGCGTTTTCTACGACCTTTCCTTAAAGCACCACAAAAACCAAAGATAGATGTTCTTTAGTCAATTTTTTGATAAATTTCATCTTTTGTGATACTTTTAACTTTTCAAAGGAAGGTTGTGAGAAAATGCGGGAACCTCTTATTTTATTCTCTTTTAAATAGCATTGTTAAAAAAAAATAGTTTTTGAAACCTGAAATCCATTACCTATTAAAATCGCTATCTAGATTTGAACTAGGTGCTTAACATAATCGAAACTATTAAAACTGCATTGTTGTGAAACTTTTTTTCTGTACCACCTTACAGAGTCATTCGGTTTTCTGATATCAATAACATCTTGATCATAGCATGATCCATGATAGTTTTCATCATTAATTATTAAATCATTTTGTTGATGTTCAAATTTACAACGTTGTTTAAATCGTTCAAATAATAATTGACCATAATTATGTGTATTAATTTTATCAAATCTGAAAGAAATAAAAAAATAAAATAAAATATTAAAAAAACAAAACCATTTTTCTTAAAACAAACGATTTGAAAAAATTTGTTTTATTCTTTTTTTCTTGTAATTTTTCATTTTTTATTAAAATATCTGATTGAATAAAATTGTTTTTACATTGATCACATAAAACTTGATCATAACGAATATTTCCACAATAATAAATTAAATTAAAAAAATTTTTATTTTCTTTTAATAATTTTCTCTGACATTTTATACATTGTAAACATGTTGGATGATAATAAATATATTTCTTTGTATTTTTACCATAATTTCGAAGAATTAATTCACTAAATGAAAATTCTTTTTGACAAATAAAACATTGATTTGTTGAAAGAATATGATTAGACAAATAAATATTCGATATCATAAAAAAATAAACTTTGTTTTTTTTGCCCGCTTATTTTAATTGAAAGAGAATTTTACTTCTAATCGAAACTTACTTTTTTGATAAATGAACAAATTGATTGTATCATATTAAAATTATTTATTAATTATTCTAAATAGGGTTGGTTTTTTTTTATTTTGTTTCAAAAATATTTAACATAATTTTTCATTATTCTACAGAAACAATGAAAATTGAAAGTAATTATTGAATTGTGTAAATATTTGAAATGGGTTCTTTTTCTTCTTTTAATATTGATAAAAACAAGAAAAGTATTTGAATTTGATGATCGCATTGGAATCTAAAACGAGAATTCGTTTATTGATATATTCAACTTTCAAAATATAAATTTGGCGTTCGATATGAATTATTGTTATTCTCAATTGAGTTTGATTTTTTGATAATGAACTTGACCTTTTATAACTCACTGCGGTCTCAGGAGAGTCACTGATAAAATTATCTTATAAATAGAGCATTAGCCGCTCTAATATGTCAATAGTGTGATCAGGTCCATCAAGTGTCCTATCATTGATACAGGATGATTTTGGTTATTCGATTGATCATGTGGCAAAAAAGTGGGAATAAACTATATGGGAACTTCTGACCTTCTTTTCTCTTATAATGGTTTCAAATAGGTAAAAGCAGCTTATATACCATGATATCAAAGTAATAAAAAAAAAGGAAGGATTGAATATATAAAAACTAATTTCGAAAACAATATATGTGTTTTTTGAAACATATTGTCAAATAATCCTCTATTTTTCTTTGAGGTATCATATAATCATTGAAGATATTTTATCTATATTAAATATTAATTCAATTTTTCACGTAATGAAATTTACACTATATACATTCACTTTATTTTTGATTGTTCTCTGTCTGTCCTTTGCTACCATCATGTTTCATTTTCGTGAATTATTGTCTGTAATTCACCAAGCTATCCGTGAAATGCTGGAAACTAATAGGTGTCTTTATCAATCTATATCGTATAACAATCTCCAAAGTTCTCTACTCTTGTTTTAAGGAAGAGAATATCTTTATTTAAAATTTTTATCAATCGATAGCTGATGAAGTCCACTACAAAATATGTTTCTGAAGTTTTTGAAATTCTATGCATTATTTAATTTTTGTAACTGATCTACAGATAGTTATTCCAGTGACTAGTAGGGAATAACGAGTTAAAGAAAAAGTTGTTTTACATGAAGAAAATTCAAAAAAAAACATTTTCTATTTACATTATAATTCAAATTCTGATTCATTTGGATGATTTTCATATTTATAGCATACAATGTCTGACAAACAACTTGAACGGTATGTGTTTCTTTTTTGTTTCGTCATCATTGTTGAACTATAATAAAAATATAGATATGATAAAATTTCACAAAAAACAAATTCATTGTTAATTTTGAAATAGATTTTATTAAAAAGAAAATTTACAAGAATTTTTAGATACATACACATTTTGTTAATATTGAATTGTATTTATGTTTTTATAATCTAATTTAAATAAGAGTAATACTGTCATATACCATTTTAATGATTTTCTTTTAGTAAAACTTATTTTAAAAAAAACCTGTTCTTTTGTTATTGGTGGTTTATAATTGAAGTAATTATGTGTAATATCTAATTAAATTTTTCAAAGAAAATAATATTTTATTAAGAAGAATAAAGATATCTGCATATTACTTTATACATAATGTCACTAAAATAACTGTCAGTTTTACCATTAAAATAATATTTACATTTGTCAAGTAAGGTTTTAGCAAATAGAAGACTATACTTTAAAAAAAAGTTTGATAATAGACTTTTAATAATGTATATGAATTGTCTATTTGAAGTTTATTCAAAAAAAGACAAAGAATAATTACAATACTAAATAATTGTAACATTTGATAATCAATATAATAAAATCTAATTAGATGTTATTGAGTTTTGACGATAATTTTATATAAGTGTCTGTTAATAGAATCTTTTCAATGATATTTTGTATTTGATGGTAAGCAACAAACAAACTGATGTATCGTGTCATCGTACCAATGACTAATATACTTGTGTTAACTAACTTCGGCGACCTCTATCAATTGACATGTGAAAGAAAGCAATCTATAAGAATATTGTTAGCGGAAACTAAATATTGACATGAATATGAACTTCCTATAGAGGCTTTTTTTTATCAGTGTAAAAGATTCATCATTACTTCAGTATGAATCAATTTATTCTATTATTTTTTTTTCATAAAAACATTCTGCATTAGTAATGAACGAATTAGAATAAATAAATACAATGGTATTTTTTTGCATTTTAATATTATTGTTTAGCCATGGCTTCAATAATCGATTGTTTGAGTGTTTTTTTAAAATCAATCAGTAATGCCCAAGAACTGAGAAATAGAAATTCCTAAACTGTTGAAGAACTCTCAACGGGTCTACGATAATTCTTCGGGAAAACGAGGATTGACCATTAATTCCTTCATCATATATTCATGTTCACGAATTTCTTGGTGTATATGAATGTGAGAGCAAAAAACATCGTGGATATTGTGGGTTTTTTTATTTAGGCAATCATAGAACTGCAGAAGAATTGAGAAGGAATTCCTATTTCTTATTTATTTGATACTCTTCAGTACTGATGGTAACTTTCATGTTACTTCATTGTCGGTTAATTATTTAATATAAGTTTCAAATTGTTTATCTAACACAATGCCATGGATATAAGTAAATCTCATTAAATAAACAATATAACACATTCATGTATGTGATGCGTATAGTAGGCACATTTTTATAAGCTTTAAAATGTTCCGTCAAAAACAAACATTGTATGGCAATGATGATGATGATCATTCAAGTAGGAGTCGTTTATTACAAAATAAATCTTCTATAACCGATTAAGTAAATAGTTTGTTTAATTCAAGCCATGTATTGGCAATAATTGTTTTCCATTAATACAACGTGCATCTTATACATGAATGATAAAAACAAAAACACTTTTAGTTTTTTTGAAATTTCTTTTAAAAGCCTATTGAACATAAACATTATCTACATCTAAATCATAATATCTTATCTTGTTTGCTTATGTTCAAGTTCTAATAGATTCATATAATAAACTACATATGAACGATGAAAATTTCCAACCTTAAATGAACGACATCAGGTTTGAGTTAGCTACATTCGTCGGATGGTAAATGAGTACGAACAGAATCAAATTTGGACTTATCAACAATGGGTTGAAATAAGGCTGAAGTAATTGTCATGTTGATGTAAAGAAAAGTGCAAAATGTAACAATGATTTAATTTTGTTTGCTTGATTTTTGTTTTTGCATAAACCATATAATATTTACGAAGAGTATAGCCTTTTTTTGTGTTTTCTCTATGACTTTGATAATGATCTGTTACTTCGATTTATTGAATGTGTTTTTGAGTGAGATCTGTCGTATGCGATGATACATTGATGAGAATAATGAAAAAACAAAGAAAAATTTTGAAATGAAAAAGAAAACATTATCGTGTAAGTTGTGTGTTCTAAGACAAAATATCACATTATCCAGCTCAAACGATATCTAATTAAGAATGAAACATATATAAAACTTAAAAGTTCTATGGCACGATTGTGTGAATATATTTTATTCAAAAAACAGTATTAAAACAATAAAAATAAACAATAAACAACAATGTTCTTGTAACCATTATTGTTGAAAGTCTTTAATAATGATGTCCATGATGATTATGATGATGGTGAGGATATGGTGGTGGTGGTGGACAATAGTCAGGTACTGGTGTTGGACAATATTGAGGTACTGCTGGTGGATAATACTGAGGCACAGGTGGCGGTGGACAATAAGGAGCAGGTTGTGGATAAGGGATTGAATGGTGATGATGATGAGCTTGATGATGATGAGGTTGATGATGATGATAATGTGATGGTTCTTGACCCATGTTTTGTTTATACGATAAACGAGTTATAAAGTTGATACGACGTTTATTTAATAGAAATTGAAACAAGTGAAGAAATTCAAGAAAACAAGCATCTTATATACCATAAGATGTTATTGCATAAATATTTTGTCTATCTGACTCATTATCTTCTATGATAAAGAATAAGATAAAAAAATAAACCTTTAATTGCACATGATGTGTTGCTTGAATCACAGTGCAAGATAAGAGTCATTATTTCATTTCTTATGATAACAAAAAAAAGCACGTTTCTAGAACAGATTAGAATAATGTTTTTTTTAATGAATAAATTGTAAGATATTATTCATGATCTGACGCAAATAACATATAGTCTCATATCATCGATTTAACAATTACGTAAAGACTAGAAAATTCTAGAGAATCTAGGGATTTTCGAATTTCGCCAATAAGACTTTTGCCAATAGGACTTTCACCAATTGACCTCTGGACTTTCGCCACTTAATCTCTGGACTTTCGTCAATTAACCTCTGGACTTTCGCCATTGGCGAATATTCAGTTGGCGCAAGTCTTATTGGCGAAATTCGGTTAAGCTAAAGGGTGATCAGAAAGTTTCGACCCCTCTCAGTAAATCGATGATATCTACAACAAACTTCTATGAAGTTATTGATCAAATTATGTCATTCTGTAGAGAAAGATTAGAGCTATATTCTGAAAAAAAGATAGTTCGAAATACATAAATCCATAACAATGTTATGATAATTTTACTAATCTTGAGTGAAAATTTTTAAGTGACATTTTTTTCAAAAACAAAAAATTGTTTGTAACATCCTAAGCGACATATTGTTTTCTAGATATTTTTATATAGTTCGATAGAGTTCGACAAGCTCTACAAGAATATGAATTTTTAAAAAAGTTCTGATCTTATTTTCAATATAAAACTTGAAGGAAACCAGAAAGACTAATAAAAATTTCATGTATCAAATATTCCCAAGAGTAAGCCGAGCTTTGAATAGCTTCAGCTGGTGGAGTGTTCCATCTGTTCATGTAGCTCGAAAGTGTGATATTCAGCTTCAGTTTATGACGCTGCATCTCGAAACATCAATTAACAATCGATCAAATAAAGTTATTGAAAGTTAAGCATGCTATCTCATGCAACATATGCGAGATTGTCATTAATCTGCGTGGTTTCTTTCGAGTTTTATATTAAAAACAGGATTCGAATTATTCTTGATATTCATATTCTTGTAGAGCTTGTCGAACTCTATCGAACCATATAAAAGTATCTATTAAAAACATGTAGAAAATAATATTTCGCTCGACTTTAACGACTCAAACATTCGAGATTTTTTTTACTTTTTGAAAAAAATGTCACTTAAAAATTTTCACTCAAGATTAGTAAAATTATCATAACATTGTTATGGATTTATGTATTTCGAACTATCTTTTTTTCAGAATATAGCTCTAATCTTTCTCTACAAAATGACATAATTTGATCAATAACTTCAAAGGAAGTTTGTTGTAGATATCATCGATTTACTGAGAGGGGTCGAAACTTTCTGATCACCCTTTAGAATCTAACTTTGAATACTACGAATCGTTTTATTGATAACATACAATATCTGAACATACGAAACATTTTCCGTTATGAATTATGATAACATAAAAATCATTTGCATTGTAAATAAGGAAAAGATATGTATGATATATATCCTCTAAAGATGAATACTTCTATAACGAGCATAGTGATAGTATAACATAGTTTTCACTTTTTGTGTTTATTTATTTATTTATTTATTTATTTAAAAAACATGACAAGATTCAAGATTAGTTAATTAAATACTAGATATCAGTTTGATCAAAAACAGGCTTTACAGAATTATCAATGATGTCCATGATGATTATGATGGTGCAAATCATGATGATGATGTCCAGATTGTGGCCAAACAGGAGGAGGTACAAATTGATAATGCCCTTCTTGTGGATAATGACCTGGACCTGAAGGAAAGATCGCTGGAGGTGGTGGTGGACAGTAACTGCCAGACGCAGGAAAAGGCGGTGGTGGACAGAAACCATCAGACGCAGGAAAAGATGGTGTTGGACAATATCCACTAGATGCTGGATTTGGAGGCGGTGGGCAAAAACCACTTGATGTTGGAATAGGAGGAGGTGGCGGCACGTATTGATTCTGATATGGATTGTAACTCATATTTTTTAGTTAATATTCAAATAAAATAGTTGAAGATAAATAAATGAATCGACGTTTTAATAGAAGGTAACTGAATTGTTGACAATACAATATATAATATATAAGTCTTCTGTAGAAAACTGTTGAAGAGATAAACTTACCTTGGTTACTCTTATGTATTATCTAATTGAAACAAATAAAATATACGTTTATGTGACGATTCTATATATTATTTACGTAATGATAAAGAAAAATAAAAACATCTCTTTGGACTTTATTCGAAATTGAAACACGAACTGTCATTGGGTCTATGTATAATGGGTTATCAAGTATAAAACAATTGTTATTCATTGGATAAGTTCAAAATAGATCTGACTCGGCCATACATCAGATGCTCCTAGATTTATGATTAATAGCTTGTGACTGTTAAAAAAAATGTATTTCAACAGATTACTAAACCTACTATTTTTATTTTATAGCATATACCAAGTTTTTCTTATAACAAATTCAGAAATGTTTCATAAGAGCATAACAAAAACTCTGATATATTTGTTACGTTTCAATATTAATTTTCATCATCATTTATCTATCGACTTAGTAGAATTTTTTTACTATTTCTTTTATTTCTATGATTGATTCGTGACTCCAAATGATTTTAAAATTGTTGAGTTCATGGCACCAATGGGTAGGTATGGGTGTTTGATAAATCTTGTTGATAAGCTATGAGCTCTATGTAGAATTTTCATAATTAGTAGTTTTTCTAAATTACATTGATATTATCTTTGTAACTAATTCTAATATTACAAGTATCAATGTACGAATTTGATGAGAAATATGCTTCATGGAAGTAAAACACGATTATTACGATTAGAATTACCGTTTATTTTCTATTCCGATGATAACTTCTATTTCATGTTATTCAAAAGTAAATTTCAACCGTTTTGAAATAGAGTCACTATTACTCTTTCAATAGATTGTAGCATTTTGATGATGACAATATTCTTCTACACACTGCTGTAAAATAAAGTACTCAACAGCATACTAGATTCAAACGGAATGGTTGCTACCTTATAGCAAATTTTAGTCAAATATGCCATTCATGACCGTCATTGACCAGACAGAATTACTGGCTCAGATGAAAAAATTAAAAATCTAGATTGTATAACAAATCAGAATTTGATTTCATCATAAAAATATTGATCTTAACCTGAGATAAGGTTTTCGATGATAACATTTGTAAAGATAATATTATCAAACATCTTCTTCGTAATTGAAATCATTTTATTTTTCTGATGATCGATTAAAATAAAACTTTCACTTCATAATTTTCAATAATATTAAACAAAGCTCTAATGACATTGTGAAATCTAGTCAAATTCTTAGTAAAAAAAGAAATCAATGTTTGATGTAAGAACACCCAGAACCGTAGCTTCTCAAAAGAGATACTTTTTAAATAAATATTCAGCTATTTAAGTATTTGCATAGCTATTTAAGTTTTTCTTACTTAAATAGCCATTTATCTAGCTATTTAAGTTTTGTCATAGCTATTTAAGTTTTCTATAGCTATTTACGTTTTGCATAACTATTTAAGTTTGCATAGCTATTTAAGTTTTGCATAGCTATTTAAGTTTTCTCATAGCTATTTAAGTTTATCATAGCTATTTAAGTTTTGCCATAGCTATTTAAGTTTTCTATAGCTACTTAATTTTTTTTTTGTATAGCTATTTAAGTTTTCTCGTATCTATTTAAGTTTTGTATAGATATCTATGTATTTATATAACTACTTGAATCCTCCACAGCAATTTAAATACACCCATATCGATCTAAATCTTGAATATCTATTTAAGTATTTAGATAGCTATTAAAATCTTTCATAGTTATCCAGACTTTTTTTATTCTTCACCCCCGCCATGCTACTCCTCTTCTTTTTTTCACCCCTCCCCCCCCCCTGCTCTAACAGGTAAGTAAATGCTAGACAGTCACGTGTCATCAGCTGAATTGCCATATCAACTATAGGGTGTCCAGAAAATGACTAGAGTTAGAAAAAATTGCATATCTCTCTGCTACGGCTCGAGCAAACAGGCTGATTTTTCTACCAATAATAGAAGCATGTTCACACTTTAAATCCATACAGACAAGATTAGAAAGAGCCTTTGTTAAGTACCACCAACGACCTCAACAAAAAAAATTTTACTTTTTCACAGATAGGAAAAGAACACTATACGGAGTAGCGCAAAAGTCACTTTGCCGCAAAAAAATTGAATATCTTCACTATGGCTCGAGCAAAAGAGCTGATTCTTTTATCAATGATAGAGGCATGTCCAAGCTTTATACTCATAAAGGCATGCCTAGAGAGATCCTTTGTTAAGTCTATTGTTTTTTTTCTTATCTGTGAAAAAGTAAAATTTTTTTGTTGAGGTCGTTGGTGGTACTTAACAAAGGCTCTTTCTAATCTTGTCTGTATGGATTTAAAGTGTGAACATGCTTCTATTATTGGTAGAAAAATCAGCCTGTTTGCTCGAGCCGTAGCAGAGAGATATGCAATTTTTTCTAACTCTAGTCATTTTCTGGACACCCTATATATTCAATGCTTTTACTAGCTATTGAAACTGCTTCATTCTCATAATTTGGCTATAGTAATACTAATAAAACCACACTCTGAAATATACATGGGAGTACAGCTCAAATGACTATATCACCTTTAATTTCAGATACATAAATGGTAAATTGTATAGAAAGACAATAAACAGCCATAGAAATACTTAAACATAGATGAAATAGAAATAGATAAGACTAACGTACAAAGCTATATATCTGATTAAATACTATCCTAAACTTAAACAGTCATCTAACTACTAAAACAGCTATAATAAACTTAAACAGCTATTGTAAACTTAAATAGCTATGATAAATTTATATAGCTATGGCAAAACTTAAATAGCTATAGAAAAACTTAAATAGCTATAGAACAACTTA
>CAJNOL010002380.1:0-10321 GCA_905250125.1 Rotaria sordida | reverse complement strand
ATAGCTATGATAAACTTAAATAGCTATAGAAAAACTTAAATAGCTATCACAAACTTAAATAGCTATGATAAAACTTAAATAGCTATAGAAAAACTGAAATAGCTATAGAACAACTTAAATAGCTATAGAAAAACTTAAATAGCTATAGAACAACTGAAATAGCTATAGAACAACTTAAATAGCTATGATAAAACTTAAATAGCTATGATAAACTCAAATAGCTATAACAAAACTTAAATAGCTATGACAAAAAGTTAAATAGCTATAAATAGTTTAAATAGTAAATTTTTCAACATTATTCGTATTGGAGAAACATTGTATCTCTTTTGAGAGTGACCCGTAAGAATATGTGTACAAATGCACAAATAGCTTTAAAAATAGCACGATTATATCGAAAAAACATTCTAATCTTTGACCTGATTTCTTTCTAAATCATATCTTTACAGTACTGAAAGTCAATTCTACTCAAATGCATAACTAATTTGATCTACAATATAATAGAACTATTCCATTCTGTACATTCATTAAATAATAAATATAGATCTTGAAATGTGATACCACATTATCAAACTTATATTATCAATTTTTCAAAAACTTTAATTAAATTCATTTGTTTTTCGGTGAAATAACAATGCATAGATGATAATACTACCAATAAAAGTAATATTACCAGTAAGAGCAAAACTCAAACCTAGACCATGTATATAGCCTTTGAAATAAATAACAATAAGAAGACCAAATGTTGAAACAAGTAAGACAGCTGTAATAAATATAGCTAGTTCATTTGGACCTGTATTATCATCGTATTGATTACAGGTTGTAGTAATAATAAGAGGTATTGGTAAAAAAATATAAAACACAAGAATTAATAATGGCCAATATGAATTTGGTAATATACAACTCATTAATAGAAAAGTAATACCAATTGTACATATGATTGATAAGATTATAATCTTAGCTAAAATGCTCAATCTCATGATGTTTTGATTTGTTTGCAATAACGGTATGAGAAAAAGAAGAAAAATTAAAAGAACAAAAAAAGAAAACAGGCGCCTTCAGATAACGATGTCAGAATAAAATGATTATGGTAATATTTATCAGACAGAATATTTTAAGTATTAGGATATGAGAAGCAAACCTAACTTGTGTTGGAAAAGTAATTACCAAAATCTCGTTTTTCATGATTCCTCGTTCAGAAACATTGTAGAGAGTTCATCCTTTTTTTTTCTAGTTGATCGAGCAAAGGTTGAGCATAAAAAACAGTGAAAACAAAACTTCTTTTTTTTTTGGATTAACTTTGAGTGAGACAACGAATTTTTCTTTTCGATGCAAAATAGTGCGTTCTATGCAAACTAAAATGTATAATGCACTTTATTTACTATCAAAAAATTATTGCGAAACCTTTTAAAATCTAAAGGACGATAAAGTTTTGTAAGGACTATTTTCTCATTAATTTAGTTTTTTTTTTCAACAAAAAATTTTTCTTTAGACTCTAAAGAAAAAACAGTATGTTACAAGAGCTTTTATCGACGATCTTTGATATTGAGTTTTTTTCTTACTTGTAGTTAATCTCAAAAAAAATTGTTTTCCTATGGTTTTTGATATTCAGGCTTTGTTCTTTCAATTATCATAGACTTAAGTTTCTACGATACTGCTAAGCAGAGAATCATGGGTTGAGATTTTGGCAATAACTTTTTGTATTAAAGATTATCAAAATTCATCCGATTTTGTATGATATTTAAAAGATTTCAATTTTAATTCATATCCATATATTCGACTATTAATGAATCTTGAATCTTAGATAAACTTTGCACTACTTATAAATGCACAAGTCTCTAATTTGAAGACGGTCAATAATAACAATCATAAATCAACGTAGGCATATGCAGTGGAATTACAAGACTTAGGATAAGCTCAAACACTTTTTCAACCTTCCATCAGATTCATAGATTTGAGTAACGTATCACAAAAGCATTTTTAAGGAAACATTGAATTTTGTATCAATAAGTATTGAATCATATATATTGGTAATGACTTGAAGAAGAGATCCTTCACTACAAGTAACGAAGGACTGTACAGAAAACCTGAGCCAAATTAACTAGAAGGCTTCAAAATTTTCTTTCGTCTATCGCAATTAAGATATTACATACCTGTGAAAAATTTTCAACAGTGAACAAAAATCAAAATGAGATATTTTTCTTTTCGAAAACATTTCTACTTTCCCATTAAACATTTTTTTTTTTCCATTAAAACAAATTAGACACTCTTTTTTCGAAAGTCATATTATAATAAAATCAAAACGTTTCGCCACCTACGAACATAGGTTAAACAATTTCAGGATACTTTTACTAATAATTTATGGAATATGCATTGATAAATAGTGAGAAATTTAAAATAGTGTAAGAAAATTCTGAGACTACCATTTATTGAGATATACAATAAATATACATAAATATATATATTAATTACAATTTAATTTATGCAGTAAAACGAAAGTCAACAATAGTTTCATTATCTCATCTCTAAAAACAAATAATTTCTATGGTCTTTTATTACATTCCTTAACATTTAATTCTCCGTCGCAATAACAAAAAAAATATCAATAAATAAATAACGAGACAACTAGAATAATAATAGAATGTTAGAAAACAAAAAAAAAACAATAATAATGATTATGATAAGCATTGTATTGGAAAAAAAACAATAGTACATGAATGATTAATTAGGCGAAAAATTTTTGAGATCATCGAGCATACGTTTTTTTCTAATCCATTGTATATATTGTGTATATAATGTTCGTGCATATGATAATATTCGTTCAGCATTATGACGACGACGATAACGATCAAAATGTATTGAAATTTCTTGTTCATCAAGATTAGTTTGTTTTAATAAAAAATTACGATGAGCTAATAATATAGATATACAAAGAAAAAGTAAAAATAAATTTTCTTCTTCAAAACACAATGCATTATCATTAAATAAACGTTGTAACCAATTTATTGTTGGTGAATTTTGTGCAGCAGTAGTAGTACCTATTGTATTATTAGTATTATTATTATTATTAGATATTGATAGATTATCGAAATCAAATTCAGATATTTCACTAAGTGAAAATGAATTTTCCATACTTCTTCCTCGTGATCTATTTAATGAAGAATTTAAATTAGTATTAGTATTATTATTAAATGAAGACAATTGATATTCATCGTTAGCTAATATTGTATTATTATTTCGTTGTTCTGGATTTTGTATACTAGATAACAATTGTTCTTTATTATAGAATGTTAATGAAGAACTACGATTTCTATATTTTTGAGAATTAGATTCATCAATAATTGATAATGGAGGACAACTAAGTGCACGACGTTGTGTTTGTTGACATGTTATTGAAGATGAATTATCAGCAATCATTGTATCCGATGGTGAAGTTATTAAACATATTTCACTTAGTTGTGGTGGTTCATTATCAATTGGTAATGTTGCCCACATAACTTCAAGTACACGTAAAGCATCATTAAATGGAAATTCACGTTTACATTCAAGTAATAACCATCGATATGTAAAATAAAGATTAACTAAAATAATTTATATAGATTAATTTTAATTATACAAAAAATTATTTATAATAAATCCTACCTGCATCACATGATTCGAGAAAATTCCAATAAACAGGATCAATAGCTTTTAGAAGTATTTTAAGATGATGTAATTTCGTTGCAATAGCTACACCATCTGTTGCAAAATTTGCTTGAATGCGTTTCATAACTGAACAAAAACATATATATGCTAATGATTCATCACGCATTACATATAATATAGTCGATGCATAATCATTCATTCCTGAAAAATAATTACATTCTTATCAAACTTTAGTAAACAACTAATCCAAATTAAATATCAATAGTTAATTTAACGAAGCCTCATGAGAGGCTAATGTATAAAATTCACAAACTCTAACTGTTATAAATCTATGGTATATTGACAATCAAAATTGTAATAATTTTTATAGTTGATATGTACACATTCTTAAATTTTGTCATTCCGAAAATGTTTACAGTGAGAATTACTATTCTACTAATTTCTTAGATTGTTATATTGAACAAAAAAACTTTGTATTGTCAGATACATCTTCAATACATAATTTCTTTTCTTCTAATGATAATATATACAATATATGACATAGGAAGTGGCAAATATCATTTTCTTCTTCGTTTAATAGGTTAAACTACACCATATTAGTCTACTATACACATTGATGTAACCGTTCAGTAACTCTTCGATCGTGTCATTTTTTATCTCGATGAACTTTGATATATATTGTTGAGTTTTGTCTAAACTTAGAATTCAAGTACTATAAAGATCCTTTCGCTGTATTAAATATTCAAACCCGCAATATTTAGATTAGTTGGAATTTATAGTAGAAATCTTAGATTTATAGAATGCTTTGAAAGATTCTAGGAAAATGTATCCAATGACCATCAGTCCCCTCTCCATCTGTTACTACGAATACAATGATCTTTGGGTTTCTTCTTTCCATCGTAAGAGACGTGTCACACAATTTTATTTATTGATTATATTGGAAGATATAGAGAATAATTCTCTACAAAGCGGTATATTAGTATAAAATTTTTTTGCAAACCACTGAGGTACAATAACGACTTTTATAAAGTCTATCGCAAGAGAAACGGTTATTTTTTCGATTTTCGCCTTTCTGTAGCACAAAATGACACTTCGTCACAATTCTTCTATCTTTTAGCGAATTAACCAAAAGCCTTCACTTTTGTATCATTTTGTAGAGTAGCGATCACCCTCAAGCATTATATATTTATAGAACTCATTCGATGTCTACATGAAGCAGACTTGTCTTCAGAAAAATAAGATTTTTGCCTCTCTAGAAAACTTTTTTTTTTGAGTTCTGTCAAGTTTTACTTATAGCTCAATAGTTAGAAGTCATAGAAAAATTCTAAGCTAATAACGGATTGGGCAAAAGTTCTGCATTAATTTTGTTGTTAATATAGCACTGTGATGGAATATTGTAGAGACTTCATCGTGTTTTTTTTTTGTTAGAAAGAGTGAAGTGTCTAGTACAAAAATATATGATAAAATTTGATTGGAAATGTTTCTCAAAGTCTATAAAAATTTTAGAATAAACGGCTTCGAAAAACTTTTTCGCCACTTTTTTGAACTTAGAAAAGTTTTCATCTAATTAGATCGATTATATATATTTTTTTTACGTTATACATCCCAAATCTGCTAAATTGAGTTTTTTTAATAGAATTGTCTGCTATCAATTCTCTTGTATGTTAGATCAATTATTTTAATACCGCATGAAAGCCTTCACTATAATAAATAGTTGTATATGTAGAATGCTCGAAAACGCTGAAAGTGGATAATGAAAAAGCTCAAACAAATATATTTGAATAAAAAAAATCATGATCAAAGTTGCGGGAGAGTTTTTCGAAGTTTTTTGTTTCTAAAAGTTTTATAGGTTTTGACAAAATATTTTCAATCTAAACTCTTTTATGTATTTTTGCATTAGACATTTCGCTCTTTCTTTAAATACACGAAAAATAGCCAAATATTTTGTCTAACAACTTTTAAACTATTCTTTATTACAATTTTATTTTTCCTCGAAGAACATTTGTTAATCATAGAAAAGAGTTTTAAAATCTTCGTATAATCTAATCATATTATCAGATATAAAGCCAAGGACTCTTTTATCACGATCTAACGTGATAAGACTGATAAGATATTCACACATGGCGAACCGAAAATATATTTAATGTTCTTGAATTAAATATTTACTTTACTGTCTATGTAAAGTCTACGAAAGAATAAAAAAAACAACAAACAATACCGAATACAAACCTTGATTATATGTAATATTTGGGTGACTAATACAATATGTCATGAGAATATGAAATAGAGATTGTACATTAACACAACCATGATCAGAATCATTAAAGAAACCAAATGCTCGATCAATTCGTGAAACATCTTTTTCTATAGTACGCATAATTAATCGAGTATGGTCATTTTGATGTTGTTCATCTGTCCATCGTTTTTTTAATCTAACAAAAATATTCAAAGTTATTCGATTTTCTTTTTTCAAAAAATAAAAACAAATTACGAACTTTTTATATTTAATTTCTATACATTTAAGATAATCAATACGGTCAAGACCAGTCATATCTGCTGGAAAAATATTTAATAAATGACGCCATACAACTTTACGATATGGTGGTTCAACACCACCTTCAAATATAGCTTGTCGTAATTCATTTACATGTATAAGACGTCCTTCACAATCAAGAAACTTTTTCATATCACTATCGCTAACTGGTTTTGAACTACGTCGTTCATTTCCTCCATACATCCAATCTAAAAATTTTATATTATAAACAAAACAAAAAAAATCACCTCCGCAAAAAGTATTTGTTCCATACTAATGGCTTTATTCAAAGCTGAAGCTGCTTTTCCAGCTGTTTGATTTACAGTTGCAATAATAGATCGACTATCAACATTAAACCAACGAATATTTGCATTGAAATCATTTAATCCAATAAAATCCCAATCATCGAGATCTAAAGAAAATTTCGATGTACGATTAATAATAACTTAAGAATACTCCATTCTTTTAAACTACTTCTAGTTCTCCGTGAGAATGTAACCAGTCGAACTCAAATTTTAATGATCGTTAGATTATCGAAAATAATGGAAGCTGTGTTCAAGGCAAAACTCTAAAAATCAGGTCTTCTGAAGTTTTTGAAGGGGTCTTCAAAAAACCATCGGATCTGCTTACGGTTTCAGTCTTACTTTATCCGATCGATCCGAAATTTTTTTTCTGAGGTACCTAAGACAAAGTCTCAGAAGTGGCTTTATCCTAGGTACTTCTAGAAAAAAAATTCAGTCCGATTGAACAAAGTAAGACCAGGGCCATAAGCAGGTCCGACGTTTCTTTTGAAGATCTCTTTAAAAAACTCTGAAGACCAACTTTTAAAATTTTTTCCTGGAACACAGCTTCCATCATTTTCGAAAATTTAGCTATGATAAAAATTTGAGTCCGACCGATTATACTCTCGCAAAGAACTAGAACTAGTCTAAGAAAGACGCAGAAGGAAGCTATCCTTAATCCAATACCTTCTTCTCGAGGAGTTAATTCATAACGTAATCTTAAATATGAACCAGGTTGAACAGTTTGTATTGATGCATCAAGATCCCAATCGGACCAAATAGCTGTCTGTTGTTCTCGTCCAGTTGTTAGACATTTATGAATAGCATGTATCGTAAAATCTGATTTAATATCAAATGCTTGAGCAATCAAACATTGGAGTGTTTGATAAGTTGTTAGACGTGGATCAATACAAAATTTTTTTGATGAACCTACTTCATGACTTTCATCATTTGTATTACTATTCGGTTTCTAGAATAATTTATAATGAAGAAAATAATAATATTATACAAGAAGTCGAAATATTATCTTACATAAACTTTAATTCTCACAACATCTGGTTGAGCTGAACCAATAACAGACATGGACGGTAATGAAATACTCGCTCGAGTTGAATTTCAAGTCTGAAAGAATGTTTACAGAATTTTAATAAAATAATTCAAAAATAAAAATAAAAATAAAAGTTACACACATTAGATTTTTTTCTATTCAAATCAGTCGTCTTCATGTCAATCTGACTTGAAAGTAATTACCTCAATGAAAATGCTATTATCTCACGTTTCTTTTTTATCTATTTTGTCACATTTATCTACTTTATGCAAATAAAACTATGACATCATATGCTGTGTCTATGTTTAGGATATCTACTGATAACTAAACCTGAATATGTGATAAAAAACCAAAAACCTATCTTTTCTTTTATTTATTATATCTCTCTACATTGAAATAGTTAGTAATTCATTCTCAACTTTCAGTCTTCAGAAAAATTAAAGAATAAAAGAAAAAGAATAATTTGTGATAGAAATTTATTTTCACTCAAAATATACAAATTAATATTTTCAAACAAAACAAAACAAAACAAAACAAAATAAAATAGAATATTTTCTTATTTTACATCCAAGCAGATAATTCATTTCGATTAAGTTCAATAGCTTGTACATGTAATAATCGTTTTTGATTATAACCTAACCATTCGCTTAATTGATTTTCACTTGGTGTCATTGACATAACTAATAAATGTTCATGTTGAAAATAAATACGTACATAATGTAAATGTAAACGCATTTTAATTAAAATAAATTGACCTATTGTATCAAGTTGTTCATTAAATGATGATATAAACTTCATAGGAAATTGTAATGTTTGAAGTTTAGAAAATTTTTTACTAATTTCTCTAATATGTGTATCTTTTAGACGACATAAACCGGATATATTCAAATGAAAAATATTTGCACAAAAATTACTTTCATGAAGAATATCACATAAAATAGAACAATTTAAATCATTGTCAGTTATGTCAAGATAACGTAAATATTGAAATGAATATAATGGTAAAACATATTTTATTAAATAAGATGAACATTGAACACTAAGAAAATGCATATGACGTATATTTGAAATAATTTGTCGAAGATTAATATTTGATGGAATCATCATTCGATTCGAATGATATCGAGGTGTATGAATTAATTCTAATGATGTTAAATTCGATAAAAAATTTATTGGATTATTTGAAGGAGCAATACTAGGATAATTTGGAAAACATGGATCAAATATTAATCGAGTTAAATTTGTATAATCAGACTAAAAGAGAAAAAAAAAATTCATTTAATTTTTAATTTTATCTATTATTATTGAAAGAAAAGGAAAGAAAAAAAAATAGCAATATTAACATCTCCGGAGAAAAGGTAATTGCGGAAGATTCAGATATTTTAGTGACATCATTCCGGAAACAACTTCTAGCTTCTAAATTTCCGTAATCAATGAACTATCGGAAATTGCAAAACGTTTGAAAATTCTCATTACGATCTTTGATGTGATTAATGCAAATATAAAAATTTCAATAATTTCTTTGTTTTTTAGAAATTCGAACTCATCTCTCTTTCATAACGTATAATATTCTCCATTTTCAAATGTTATTTTAAATGTTATATTGACCTTGATTTTTGTTTTTCTACGATATAATATTATCTGATTCATTTGAAAAATAAAAACACATGCATATTTGACTGAAAACACAAGATTTGAAAACGATCGAAAATATAATTTTATTGTTTGTCAATATTCATTAGTATTAAAATTTTAAGACACCTTTCTCCTCAAAAAAAAATGTTTATTTCGGTTAGATTATATCGATAGTCAGAGTTCGAATTTTTCATAAACACAGTGTCATCTTTTAGAGATTTTCGACACCTTCTATTAGAAAAATTTGACTTTTTTCTTTCCAAAAAAGTCCAAATCTTTTTTTTGGTTTTTTTTTCCTCTGTATATACTTTTCTTATCACACAATTGTCATACGTTTTCGTTCACATAAAAGGTGAGGATTTAAGAAAGACTCTGTCATACACTGTAGTTTGACATACTCTTCTGAATGAAAAAAAAAATTATATTAAAAATGAGAAGAATCACAAAGAACTTTGTATTGCGAAATGCCCTATTTTTCATCCTTGTTTGATGAATATCTTTTGAAAACATCATGATATACGATTGAAAATTTTAGCATTGCCTCTTCACTCGGACTCTAATATTGCTCAGAAATTTCATGAGATTTGAATGCACCTGCTCCCCAAGATCAATATTCGAGAGAGTTAATTTCAATGACAATAATATTATTCGAATAAATTTTCTATAAAACTATAATAATATACTTACACAAACACCTATTATTTGTTGATTATTAATTAATGTAATTTTTGATGCACAAAATGGTGATGTATAAATAAGTAATGGACAATCATTGGCTACTTGAAAATTTCGACAATAAGCAATTGTTACATTTGATTGATGTTGTATATAAAAATCATTTTGAAAACTTTGAGCAAGTGTATCAATATCTCTTCTCATTATATATATATCTGGAATAAATTGTAAATAGAAATGAAGATGACAATTATTTGATATATTTTGTAATAATGAACTAAATAATTGTCCATTATAAAATTCAAATTGATTATCAATTATAAGAATAGTTAATTCAGATAGAGTATTAACAATTAATGATGACATATGAATCCATTGTTGATTATAAACATCTATATATAATTTTAAATGTCGTACAAATGGAATAATTGTATGAATGATTGGATTTTGAAAATTAATTAATATTTGATTATAAATACCACCATTATCAACTAATAATGATCTCAT
>CAJNOL010002379.1:0-39855 GCA_905250125.1 Rotaria sordida | reverse complement strand
ATACAAAGTCTTTGTTTAATTAACATAGCTTCATAAATTGGTGCTACACCTTCAGGTGGTCGATGCGTAAAACGACCATGTTCACCACCAAATATAAATCGACAACTAAATACAAAAAGAAATGATTCAAAAACAAAATTTATTCCTTTTGTATTTATCTAACCTGACACGAGATGATAAAGATATAACTGGATAAAACATGCCATTTAAATTAAATTCTCTTATAAGACCTTTAACAGGTAAACCATTTAATGAAAACCACATTTCAGGTATATCTAAATCTAATAAACATCCAATAACATCATTTTTTTTTAATCCATTTTGTTTTATATCATTATTTGATACATTATATGCACGACCAGCAAACCAAATATTTTGACCATCAAAACCATATGAATATGTATTATCACCAATACCATTTGATGAAAATCCATCACCATGACCAGGTGATGGTTGAAAATGTGTTGTTGCCCAACCAATACGAATATGTGGTTGAACATGTGTTACTTGTTCTATATGATCAATAATAACTTCAAAATACCATTTTTTATACATTGATTCACCATCTTCAACTCCAACAACAATATTTGGACGCATACTAAAGAAGAAGAAAAAAAAAACGTTTGTTTTTATGGAAATAAAATTTGTATATTCGAAATGAATTATGACACTGGTCTAGTAAGATTTTAACTTCTTTTAATGAGAAATAAGCTAAATCTTTCTTTATACCGGCTAACAAAGGGAAACTGATAGATCGACCGGCTTAAAATCGATACCAGCACCGGATCGCTATTACCATTTCTAGATATGATTAAATATGTGCAATAAAAAAAAAGTATAGAATTGTTTATACCGAACGCATTCAAGTTTTCGTCAAATTCCAACAAAACTTCATTATATACTTAATGAACAACTTCAATTAGGGTCAATAAGAATATTGCAAAAATCTCCATGGAAAGAACACAAAAGTAAAAAAGTTAAATTGGTAACTATCTATAGATCGGCAGTAAGCCGTTAGATCAGCTCCATCTATGGTTCAGACCCTTAACTTATTGCTGCCTTACCGATAAAATTTCTTATAAAAGTTTGAGATGTTTTCGTTATTCCTATATGCTATCAGAGATAAGAAAAAAGCGAGAAATGTTATTTCATTGATACTAGTGTTTTCTCGGTTACAGTCACAGCAATGATTCAGTGTATCCTAATGACATATTCTTACGATCACTCTCCAATATTAATTTTCTTTTTAATTGTAAGTTCATCCGTGCATGATGCAAAATACGACATTGACATAAGTTAGTGTCTGGTAATGATAGTTTTTTCTCTTTTGGCTTACTACTACTTACTTTTATTAATTGACTGAAAATGATTGCAGTCAAGAGTGAGCTCGAACGTTCAAGTTTGGTGCATGCCTACTGCTACGAATGCATGGCTGCATACTATTATAGAAATTAACTTGTTATATCTAGAAAATTTTGAGTACTTAATCCTCGAGTACATATTCATATCTGTTCAACTCTAAATTTTTGTGTTAAATTTCGGAAAAGATTCTGCATTATCAATAAATTCTCTTTTTTTTTTGAAAATAAATTTATTTATTTACCAAGTAACATGATCAACTAATGCAGTATTTAAAAGAAGATCTTGTCTTTGTAAAAGATTTTCACAAATAAGATTTTGATTAGCACGAACAGCAACACCATTATTAACACAAAGTGAACAAAGAACATCAAGTACTTTTGGATCTCGACCATTTCTATCAAGTAAACCAATAACTAAAAATTCAATAGAGAAAATAACAATAAATAAATAATTCAATTTTTTATTTTTATTTACTTGCAAGTATATGTGATTCTGTAATCATATTTAATACTTCTGGACTATCAACAAGTACACTATGAAGTACTTCTAATACTCCACTTGATGCTTGTTGTGATTGTAAACGATTAACAAGCCAATTAAGTCGTGCACTTTGAGCAAAATTTGAACAATTAGTTCGATTACCTTTAATTAATGCAGCCAAAACAACATAAAGTTTATTTGTAATATCTTCAATTTTTTCTTCAACACCTTCGAATAATGTTGATTTATCTCGACGTTCACTGAAAAAATTTATTGCTGCTATTAATATTCGAATCATTCCCTATGCAAAACAAAAAAAAAAAGAAAATAATAAAATATAAATTAAAATTTTCTACTTCTTCTTGAAATAAATCTTGTCGATTTCGTAATATTTTAAGACGTAATTGTCGTTCTTCATGATCAAGTGATAATGATGGTTGAGAAAAAAAACCAATTAAATCATGTAGAAGCGCTTGTATAACATCACTTTTACTTAATAATTGATTTATTGCTTCGGAATCAAATGGTATTGAACTTTACAAAATTTTTCAAAATAGAAAATAATAAAAAACATATTTATTTTATTTTATTTACTCAGTTCGATTAAATCTTCCAAGTATAGCATTACATATACGAATAACTAAAGCAGTTTTTTGTTCTTGTTCTTGAGCTCGTACAAGTCGAAAACAATCATCCATATGACCTTCAATAACTGGAATAATCTAATTAAATAAAGACATACACACACACAAAAAATATAATTTGTTTATTTTATTACTCGTTTTTCTTCAACTTTTCCAATTCCTTTTATAGTTAATTCAAGTGTTTCATAACTAATCCATAGATCAGAATCAACATGTCGTATAAAAACAATTGTTTCACCATATTTTATTGTTGGTACACCTAAATTATCTTCTTCTTGATTTTCTTCGGCTTGTTTTTCCTAATGAAAAAACAAAAAAAAAAAATTTCCTTTTTTTTTTTCTCTTTTATTTACTTTTGACATTTTCATTTCAAATGTTATTGCCATAGGACTTGCATTCTTCTTTGGTATACGAGTTACTTTTGGACCTGAAATTTATTTTGTAAAAATCAAAAAGAAAAAGAAAAAAAAGTATATTTTACCATTTTCATCACTGATAACAGCTAAATAAAGGCCAGATGTAATATGTCGAAGACGAATTAATGAACTCCAACCAACAAAGCCACTGTACCATCTGAGAAAGCCAAAAACAAAAGTAAATTGTATTATCTTTATTATTTTTATATATCCTACTTGACTTTAAAACATTCAATACGCCATAATGATCGAGCTTGTTGACAAGCAGCACCACTTTTGATAAATAAACTAAAATAGATAAAAGAAAATTTGAGAGATTTTTTTTTTTTTTTGTATTGAATATCTTGAGAATTAAACTTGTTCATTGAGCTTAGCCTCTCTATCCACGGTTGAGTTCTCTCTATGAGAAGGTCTTCGCCTCAGTTTACAGACCTGTTTAGAAGACTGAAATTCTTCTACAGGATATGTCAAAATTATAGACCCCCCCACTTTGTCATCGAATTTTTTCTCTGAAAACGAGCTGCTGAATCAAATGTAAGTAGTGATTTCGATAGCTCTCGAAGTTCTCTATCGATTGCACTATATTGGAAAATTTCAAAGATGACTTCACCAGGAGATTTTTTGAAAATGCGTGAGACACCATTTTTTGACTTTTGAACGATTTATCAGACATCATTTCCAATGTATCCATCTGATAGAGCTGAAAATTCTGAGCAAAATGAGTGGTCGCACGACTCTCCACGATTTTCCGGTCAAAAGTCAGAAAAACCGCAAAAAACATCAAAAATTGTGGAAAATCAGCTAAAAAAACGTTTTTTTTTACTTTTGACATACTTATAACTTCTGACCGGAAAATCGTGGAGAGTCGTGCGACCACTCATTTTGCTCAGAATTTTCAGCTCTATCAGATGGATACGTTGGAAACGATGTCTGATAAATCGTTCAAAAGTCAAAAAATGGCGTCTCACGCATTTTCAAAAAATCTCCTGGTGAAGTCATCTTTGAAATTTTCCAATATAGTGCAATCGATAGAGAACTTCGAGAGCTATCGAAATCACTACTCACATTTGATTCAGCAGCTCGTTTTCAGAGAAAAAATTCGATGACAAAGGGGGGTCTATAATTTTGACATACCCTGTACAATGGTTTTTTTTCTGATTACGTCTCTCCGCTCAGTGTCCAACATGGATCAAATCCGAATTGAGCTCTGGTATCAATCATTTCTCTTTTTTTTATTTCGTAGTTGTAAACAAAGGATATGTCCTTAATATTTCACCGATATTATGTAATTGAGATAATACAATTATGCGATAGAACTTTTTCTTGTTCTTATGTATACAATCTGCAATCTATATTAGAAAATGCACTCAGTATAATATTGTTGTCTGATGTCAATAAAGAAAAATTGGTGAAATAGAAGAAAAGGTCGTACGATATATAACTTTTCCACACTCTCTTATAGATCTTTTAAATGAAAAAAATCATTCAAAATACCTCATACCCTATATCTTCTGTGGTAGTACTTAATTGAGTTTTCCAATGAAATCCTGAAAAAAAAAACGTCTAGCCAACCTAGACCAAGCTCAACTATTATTTTTCATAATTTAACTCGAGTCTGATATTACTCAATGCTTTTATCAGTAATATATTTTTATAGAATTTTAAAGCATAATTTACTCATCTATTCTCTCAATATTCTTGTAGAACTTTGTCGATCGATTTTTAAAATGAATAATATTTTATACAAAAATAAATTATCTACTACCTTCCAGAATCATCGACTACTTGTAATTCTGATGGTGGTAGTGCTGTAATACAATGGTCCATATTACCATGCATTAATCGTAGAACATCACCACCAAGAACAAATCCTAATTTTTTTTTTTTTTGTTTCAATAAAGATATTCAATATACTGAATAATATCAGTTTTTTTTAAAAACCTGGATTTTTGACACGTGCTACACCACTAGATATTGGTACCAGACTCCATACTTGTTGACGAAATGATGCATTAACTCGACCACGGTCATTTGTTGTCGTATAGGCATGCTAAGAAAAAAAACAAAGATAAAATATTTTTCTTTCATAGAAAATTTTCTTACAAGATAACGTTCAGAAAAAACTGAAACTAATATAACATCATCATTAAAGCGTACTTTTTCACCTTCACTTCGTTGTTTTGATGCTGGATGAATTGTCCACCAACAAGATTCACCTAAAGAAAAATAATTTTATTCTATTAAATATTTATCATTTTTATTTTACCTTGTGCATCTTCTTTTAAGCCGACATCAAAAGCAAGTTTATCATTGGATGTACTAGTTGATAAACAACTCAAATACTAAAAAACAATATATATATACATATTTTTTTTTCTTGTTAAGTTCCTCTCAAAATTGAGATGTTTCTATTAATTGCTGACAAAATTTTTGAGAGTTTTCTATTTTATTATCATCCTTCTTTTTCTCTACATACAAAAAAAAATACTTCAGTTCGTTATGACCTTTCCAATAGAAAAGAACTAAGTCTATACAATGGAAATGCATAAAGAATTTTGATTAGCGTTTGTTGAATTATCTCTCGAAAAGGTCATAATTTTAGCATAGCCTTTTCTACCACTACTACATCTTCAACATATCATGTAATTTGAATGCATCGGAAACAAGATCAATTTTTGGAGAGAACGAAAATTTAAATTAAAAAAAAAAAAAGAAAATCTTACCATTTGACTACGATAATGTCGAAGAAGAACTGCATGACCATATAATAATGTTCGAAATGTTTGTCCACCTTGATTTGCTGATGACTGAGAATAAAAACTTTTTCTTTATTCATATTTTTTAAAATCTTTTAAATGATTACTTGTTCAGTTGAAGTTGTATTAACCATTTCTTGTAAAGCGCGTACTGATACAGCTTGTTCAAGTGCAAATACACATGATGCTACATCAGGACAGCAGGCCTAATAGAATATAAAAATTGTGATAAATTTTCTTCTTCTTCTTCTTCTTCTTCTTCTTCTATGATAATAAAAAATATATTCTACCTCATTTGATATATCTTCAAGATAACACATTCGATTTCCAAATGCTTCACCTGATAATGCCATTCGTTTAACACTTGATACAGGCACACAACTTAAACATATATGATCTTCCTAAAATTATATTATAATAAATCCTTATTAATCAAAATAAATATTCTATTACCGTGCGTAAAAACTGAATATCATTAGCTTCAGCACCCATCATTTGTTCATCGGCCATTTTATTTATTTGATTAATTAATGATGATGATTTATGTTATAATCATTATTATGTGATCATTTGAATCTACAATTAAACAACACATAAATGTCTTACCTTTTTTTTTTTTTATTCAATACATTCTATTTTGATCAGTCTAGAAGAATCATGAATATATAGCATCAACTCGATGACAAGAAAAAAGTTTCAATGATAAACGGATGCTATAGAATATAACGAGAAATAATAGTAGTTATAAGGTCCTAAACGTTTACTGCTGATACTACTTAAAGGTTTAGATTATCGGCGACATTCAAGAGGAAAAAAAAGAAAAAAACATAGAAACATATGATATCTGTATACTCTATTATATAACAATATCATTATTAGAAAACAACACTGAGAGTGTTTCTTTTCTCACAAAAATAACAACAATACTATTAATCAATACTAATAATATTTTATTTACTGAATACTTTTACTAGAACTAGATTAGTTTTATTATTATTATTATTATTATATATCAATAATAAACTAGACAGATAGTTAAAAATAGATTAAATATGTAGACAAAAAAAAAAAAAAAAAAAAAAAGTCATTTTGGTAGAACAATATTTGTCGGGAAAGAATTGTCTCATAAGAAATAAAATAGATAAAATACGACAGAGAAAGATACCACTATATTCATACGACCAATTTTTTTTTTGCTTGATTACTTTGTTTCTCTAAGGATACATACGAGACAAACGAGCAAGATATCTTTGTATGTCTAATGTATATCGTATTATTTATGAGAATAAGGCCATATAAAAGCAAGAAAAAAAAAAAGAGTTCTGCGACGAATTGATGAGAGAATAAACTAACATCTCCACACATCATTCGTCTGTCCAGACGTTATATTATAGATTAGTATATACAGTGACAAGACTTGTTTTTTTTTTGATCTGCTTGATGTGCTTTTAATCGTAATACATTACATATAATAAGTCACACTAACCTTTTGTAAACATGTAAAAACAAAAACAAAATATTCAAAATAAAATCTTTCAAGTATTCTACAAAAAAAATACATACATTATCATTATTATATTAACTTTTATTTCCGATTGATAATGAACGATGCTAACAGAATCTACATATATTTCCTGTACTATTAACAACTTGCTATAATATGATATATATATATTTAGCGTTAAAAATGACAATGTGGAAAGAAAAATCATGATAAATATATAGATAAAAAAGTAATCAATAATTTATAAAGAAAAATAAAATTATTATGTATGAAAGTTGATAGGAAAATTTTAAATAATTATTGATCTATTGATTTGATAAATTGATTCTAGATAGAAAATCTAAATACAATCAGTTCCGCTATCATTTTTTGTTTTATAGACAATCAATAATTTATTAAAATTTAAAAATTATTCGAATTCTGTTGACGTTAATAATATTGCTTATTATTAGGTATATCTATCATTGATAAATTGTTTATTAGTATTAGATCTCTTCAAACAATAGAAGACCCTAGAGTTTTTATTTTCATAATTTTTAATATAAAGAATTTTTCGCAAAAAATTCAATCTAGTTGGAGAATTTAGAAAAAGAAAAGTTTAGAAATAATATTGACTTCAGTCTTAATATAATGAGACATATTTTGATGTAAATATATTATTTAAAGTTTAAATGTTGCAACAAATGAATTATTTAAGGAAAGTCTTCTATTACGTCTAATTTGTCATTCCTCCGAAAGGGAGATTTTCTATTGCAGGAAAAGTTTTACTAATATATAGTAAGTAATTATCTGCTTACGAATGTTAGTTATTGTGAAAATCCATTAAAACAAGTCGGAATAAGATAGTTAAAGAATCTTACATTACTTTAGCTTGTTGATGTTTTTGTTTTTCATTTATTTCTTTAAGTTTTATGTTATTATTACAATGAATATTCCTTTATTTTTTCTTTGACATTGACGTCATATGAACAACTATAAGACTTATCAATATTCAACGAAGTTTATTTATATTTTAATTTGTTGATATTATGAATAGAAAATCTTCATAAGAATGTTTATTCCATATTTCACGATGCTCGTTTATTTTCATAGGTTTAATTTAAGAATTTAATATGAACATATAATTGTTTTTCTTTGTCAAAAGTAAACAATATGATACATTGAATTTATATCGATCTCAAAAAAAAAATATAAAATAAAACTATCCTCAATTTGATAAAGTCATTTGTTTTTCTAGCTGTCAAGTAATTGTCAACAAAAAAGAAAACTATACACATTAGGAGTGTGTAATCTAGCATAAAACCTCTAGAAAAGAACAACAAAAATTCTCTTTTTTTTTTGTGCATATATTTTATACAAATAGCTGTATAGGCTGACACAATGAATAGATCAAACATTAGAATGACAGAAGATAAACACCTGATAAAACAAATAAGTATCTTCTACATATAACTATGTATTTATCTGTATAATTGGAGTTACTTCGAAAAAACGATGTAATCATAATCTGTTATATCATCATGGATGATTAAATAGCTTTATTAGTAATTCATTACAGTGTAAGTAGTAATTGTTATTATAAAGTAATACAAATTATGTCAATATTTGAGATGTACTAAGTTGAATACAAGTCCTTGGTGAAGTATCGAGACATATTTCTTAACATGTGAAAACCAGATTTAGTAGAAATTTTTTTTTTTTGTATTTGAAAAGATAATGTTTGATTATTAATATAGGTTAATATAATTAGAATTTTTAATTTCGATTTATCATAATAAAATTTCAATATAAAAACATGGTGAAAATGTCTTTGCAATATAAGAGTTGAGTTTTGATTATGTGTATTAATCGAAAAATTCCTTGTCGTATTATGTTTCTATTAATGAAATATAAATTTGGTTAAAATTATAAATTAAAAACAAATATTGCCTTCAGAAAATTTTTACAGAATCAGTAGTAATTTTTCCAAATATATTACTGAGGTCGAATAGTTCTCTTTATCGAACAGTATATTTTGTTTACATCTTGACCTAATATTCATTGTCAAATAAATATTTTTGAGGGCTATCAAGCTTGTTAAATATGAGTCTTACAAGTGCTCTCATACACTATCGATTCGTAGGATAAAAAAGTTCTCCTTTCATATATATAGATCCTCTTCAGGCTTTGCTCTTTTAGACAAAAACAAATCAATCCAATGTTCTCTTATTGAGATATAAATATTGACATTTTTTTTTTGTTCAAAGACTTTTCCATCATTTATTATGATCTAAAAAAAATACTCTAATATCTTTTATTAATTAGTATCAATTTCCTAACTGTATCTCAACAAAAAACAAAAAAAAATTATATTTCTCATTGAAATTCATATTATATCATAATTTCATAATAATTAAAAATAATCAATATTATCTATTGATAATATTTATTTTCTGAGTATATATTCACAAAAACAATAAAATAAAGAAGAAAAAAAAGTTTTTCATTAAATCTTATATATATGAAAGTAGTACTTATAAATAATTGTATATTTTGATTTATGAGAAGCATTCTTTTCATTCATATCCACGCTACTCTTTTAATGATATGTTTGTTTTTCTCATGAAATATAAATTAAAATTAATAGTGACATTAATAATAATTGAAACCGACCAGACAAAAACAAATGATATTTATATTAGTTTTGTAAATAACGTTTTTCTATGGTACTTAACATAGACATCTAATCATATATCATTACATGAAATTATTTTATGTACTAATATTGTTTTTAGTCGTACGATATGTAAAACACGATGTGATTACTGTTATTAATCATAGGAAGATTGTTTTATTCTTTATATTTTAAGACATATTTCTTCACTATTCTTTTACTTAATTTTCTAGAAATGAAATAAATAGTTCATATAATAGGTGATCTATAAAGAATAGATCTCTCTGTATTTTGGATACTTCTCAGCACCTTTTCAAACATAAGAAAAGTGCGATTCTCTAGAAATTTGCTCCTTTCACTTAAACAAGACAGCATACCTTATTTATTTAGACTCAATGAAACGAATAGATTCAACAATATGTCACGTTCAAAATTCTTTTTTCTTTATTACAGTTTTTGCATTCATCTTTGTGAATGATCATATCAAACTTTTAATCATCATACAATATCTTAATCAGAAACTATCTCTAATGGAATCTTCAGAAGAATCGAAGCTATAATTATTTAAACAAATGAATCATTATTGTTAATTGATAAGATATAAATTGTCATAATTCTTTTGAAACTTTGTTTATATGATCATCTCTAATATTCTTTTGCTTTTAATATTACTCATAAAGAAATATTAATTATCTTCATTATCTAGAAGAAATATCTCTCTATAATTTACTTCTTTCAAAAAATAACGTTCTCTTCTATAAGGTTAAAAGTACACGAATACCAAAACATGGTCATATATACAAAGTTCGAAAGAAATGATGACAGTTTCTGTCTAATCGATTAACAATAATCGTTATTTACTCGAAAGATTAAGTCTTCGATTCATCTGAAAAATTCATTAGAGTTAGTTTCTGATTGAAGCTCTTGTATGATTAAGAAAAAGATTGACAAAAGTATTTTACAAAGAAAATGACTCATTATAAATCTATTCATTTCATTGAGTCTCAACAAATAAGATATATGTTTCGTTTGAGTGAAAGATACAAATTAGTAGAGAATCCAATCATGAGTCTATCAAAAAAGAAAAAAACAATTGTGCACTTATGTTAAAAGGCTACTGGGAGAAATATCGAAAATACTAAGAAGTCTATTCTTTATTGGCCATCTGTCATTTCTATAGCAATATATTGTTGACATATGGTCTCTAGTCGTATATCAACAACTTCTATCATGTTTGTTACGATTTGGCGGAGGTGTGTGTGTGTTTTTTTTTAGTAATAGACAATTTATTATTGAAAATATTTATCATAAATTTTATGAATTAACGAAATAAAGAAGAAAAAAAAAGAATCCAACTACATTCATATAAAACAATTTGTTGAATAGAATCGTTTTATCTATCAATCAAAAGAGAGAGAGAGAAAAAAAAAATAATAAAAACACAAAGTATACATGAGAAAATACAAACAGTAAAAAGAAAAAAATCATATTATTAAATAATAATACAACCGACATGTTTATTAAGAAGACGATGACCTGAATGATAATTTTGAAGAAATTCTAATTGACGTACATTAAATGAACCACGTCGACGTTTACGAACAAAATCAATTGATTCTTGTGGATTCATACCTGCTTCACGGAAAGCCATGGCAACAAGAACAGGTGATCTATAATAATAATAATAATAAAAAAATAAATATCTTTATTAAATCAACAAACCGGCCAAGACCATGAACACAATGTACAGCTATACAACCATTTTTATTTTCTTTAACTATATTCAACCATTTCTTACGAACAAATGAATCAGGTGCACTTCCATCTGGATATTCAAGATGCTACAAAAAAAAAACAAAAACACAAATCAATATATGAAATTTAATAAAACATACATAAAATTTAATTCCAGCTTCTTCAATTGGTTTTGAATCATAAGTTTTTTCTGAAACTCGTACTAATGCTGTAACACCATATTTTAAACAAGTCTATGAAAAAAATATTACAATAAAAAAAAAACAAGATATCATTTCATTTTCATTATATATACTTCAACAAATGATTGAACATTTTCATCATCTGGACTATCAGTAATAAGAAAACGAAGAGTTTTATAACGAAGTTCTGTTACTGATGGATAAGTAAGATCATGTATCATAGGCATTTTATTTTGTTCAATTGAATTTAATAGAATTTCTTTTTCTTTTTGTTTTAATCTCGAATTTTTGTTGATATAAAACACCAATCAAATTTGTTTGAATAATATCGATAAAAATTATATGTATTTAAATAACGTACTAGTCAATCTTGTGCTCGACAATATTCGCCCGAAATCGTGCAATCGTGCACGTATTTGGTCTAATAAAAAGAAAAAAAAAACCAATTGAATATGATATAAATTTAATTGAAAAAAAAAAAAAAACATTACCCTTTTTTTCGGTGTATTTTCACCGTCAACAATTGTAGTCATGGAATATTAACAAGACTTTTTGTTAATGTTCACTAAGAATACGAATTTAATTAATATAATCTAAAAAAACAAAAAATTTTCTACTGAACATATCTGTAAAAAAAAAAATAATTGATAAAGAGAACCGCACTTATACACATACAATGCAAAATTAACTTCCACCGAAGCATAGGTGACTAATAAAAAAAAGAATGACAACAAAGAACTAAAAATCGATCAATGGCGTATATTTATTTGTATTAATATACTATTTTGATGCAATTAAAAAGAAAATACGTGAAGATTCATATGCAATGCCATAGTGAATTGTAAAAAAAAACGAACATGAAATATTCCCTCAAGTAAATGATACGATTGTGAAAGAACGGAAATTAATAGACGCAAAATATATACTCATGATGGATTACATCAGATAAAGAAAAGAAGAAGAAGAAGCTTAATTCATCAAGATGGAAATGTTTTTATTCGTGGATTACTGGCAATGCGACAAGCAAACGAAGTGTTACTTGCTCGTTCTTTTGTATTAATGCGCATGTGTATTCATATCGTTTGACAACAAATAACAATTCTTAAAGGCAATAGAAAGAAAAGAAGAAGAAAAAACAACGTCAAGCAGATAGATTTTATCAATAACAATATACATATCATTGGTAAATTGAAAAAAGACATAGGAACATCCTAATGTCGTATATATGACTATTTTTCTTGTAATTAATATACGTAGTGCTATGGAGCAAAAAAAAAATCATAGTACACAAAAGTCTAATAAATAAAAGACTAGAGAATATTACAATGAATTCTTTTCTTCCTTCATTCCTTTGATCAGTGTATAATAAGAAAGTGAGCATTAACAGATTGGCTAATTTAGTTCAAAAAAAAAAAAAATACGCAATAAGCATCTATGCGTGGTGATTAGATTATCTAATAAGTTATTTTTGTCTTTGAAAATAAATGATGAACAATGATCCTTTTTTTTTCTATGATATAGAACAAAAAAACAAACTCATTCGCATTTCTTTTGTTCTTTTATTAATGATTGTTCTTGTTCAAATTTTAGATCATATATAATTGGTAATTGATCAATTCCATATTGTTTCATTCCAATTTGTTTAGAAATATTTTTTAAATTAAAACGTTTTAATATTGTTGATTGATAAAAATAATGATGAATATTTTGATTATTAAAATTAAATATTTTTAAAAATTTTGATAAAAATGAATAATAATCTTGATTATATGGTATTGAAGAAAATTTTGTTAATGTCATTATAAGATGATTTAAATGAAAATTTGATGATGAAGCAATATCAAAACGTTGATGAAGTAAATAAAAATTTTCTATTTGATTTATAGTTGTACCATTTATTAATGATAATAATGTTTCATATAATTCACTTTTATCAACTATTGAAAAATGAGATGGTGAATATGTATTAACAATTGATTCAAATAGATTTGATAGAGAATCTAAATAAGAAAATTTATGTTTTATATAAATAAAATTTTCAATAAACATCAAATTGACTAAAATTATTTCGAGAAGGTTGCAACTCGTCACGTGACGGGTTGAATTTTTCAGAAAAAACAGGGCTTTCGTAACGCTAAAAATAGGGATATACGAGAAAACAGGGATATCGTAACAAAATTTACAGGGCAATCGTAGCTGTTATTTACAGGGAGTCCGTAACAGTTTCAGAGTTTTCGCAACGAGCCAACAGGGATTTCGTAACAAAAATTAGGGATATCGTAACGAAGTCACATATCAAACCACCGGTTACGATCACCCTGTAAAATTCGTTACGATAGCTCTGATTTTTTGTTACGAAAGCCCTGATTCTGTCATTACGAAACCTCTGTTACGGGCTTTCGTACTGTCAATTTGTTACGAAAGCCAGACAAGAAAAATCGTGACGAGTTGCAACTTTCCCATTATTTCTTATACAGAAAGAAACCTTTTTGATCTTTCTATCAAAAATAAATTCCTATATACTTTATCAATAGTCCAATCGATAGACAAATTTAAGATCCCGCTCCTCAAAAATCAATCTAAGACTAGGTACGCTAAAATCGCATGAAATTTTCAGTCCTATACTATAGTCTGTGAGGGAGATATCCATCAAACAAGGATCAAAAAAAAAAAGCTCATTTTGCCTCCAAAAATTCTCCCTGGTCTATATACGTTTGAAAGAGCATGCCAGAATGCAATACTATCGAGAGTCCTTTTTTAGAAACTCTTATCTTTCAAGCAGAGAAGAGGGCTAACAAGTTCAATAAACCTATAAAACGAGAAAAAATGAAAAAGATTTTTGTTTTTGAATCGAGGATGATGAGCTATCTCTTTCTCTGCATTTATCTTAATTTCGATCATTCTGATGAAAAGTGACTTTTTTTTTTAAGGGAAAGGTAGGCCTTAATATCAAACTCAAATCTCATTGGAATAGTGTAATCATGAATATGTTAAAAGTGTTTAATAACTTTTATTAACAATAATCATTTATTTGATATACTACGATTTGTCAGTAATGATTGAGTTAATTCATTTTGTTTCATTCATAAATAAATTAATAGTAGGAAAGCTTTTTTTTTTTGTTTTTTTTTGTTTGAATGACAGATGTCTGTTATATATAGATTGACATTTTCGTCGTTGTTTTCACAATATACATATATATACTGACAATATGTGTCAGTTAGAAATAATGATTATCATAATAATATGTTTCTATGTTTTCTAGTTCTACTGCATAAAACTAAAAATAGATTCAAGACTAGTAATACTATATATATATAATTAGATGTATTTAATGAAGATTAAATTTTCTTAAATAATGCCTATGAATAATATGAAGATGAGCATAGTTAACAAAAATAAGTTTGTTTTTTTTTTCTTCTACAAAATCTCATTTATATCATACTTCTATGAAGTTTTAGCAAGTAATGAAGAAAAAAGGCGTGTATATACCATGTTATTATTTTTAATAGAAATACTAAATGATTGAATCAAAAACAAAAAGATTTTAATGACAAACATATTGTCGATGTAAGTTTTTATACTTTTCCTAATAGAAAAATCATATTATGTTAGTGATATTTAATTTCTATCATCTGTAAAGATCTGAAGAAAAAAAAAAACCTGAATTTTTTTTGTTTTATTAAACTTACTTGAAGGTAAATTTTGAAATTCTTTTAGAAAAAATTCTTTTGTTTTTATTACATAAATTAATGATCCTGGTTTTGAATTTTCAATTAAAATTTGTTGAATTTGTTTTTCTTTTTCATAAATTTTTTCGAAATTTTTTTCATAATTTAATTCAATATTATGATTAAATATTTTTGATAAATTTTTCATATATCTTAATTTTGAATGATTATCTGTTATTGTTTCTAATAATATTGATGTTCGTCCATAAAATTGATAATAACGAATAGATTGTAAATAAATTAAATAATTTAAATTTTTTAACCATAATGAATATGAAAATAATTGTTGATTTTCTTTTCTTTTATTTATATGTTGAATAAATTCATCAAGTAAATTATCATTAATAAATCGAAGTAAAATAATAATTATTATTATTGATATTGTTGTTAATTCTATATCAAATGATGTTGAAATAAAACGATGACCAGTTAATTTTATTTCAAGAATTCTTTGACATATTGATTCAAATAATATACGTGTATAATTATCAAATGGAAAATAAATTTGTTGACAAAAAATTTCACAATAATGTAAAAGTATTTCATAGAAATATGTTAATGATTGACATATACATTGAGATATATAAGGTTTTATAATTGGTTGAATAAAATTATTATAATAAAAAAATAAATTTCCCGAATGTATATTCATTTTTTCAAGATTAAATCGATCACGTCCTGTTGCACGCATCCATTTAGGTAAATAATTTTTTATATTATAATATGGAAGTTTATTTGTATTTATCCATTCAATTAATTGTTTTATTGTTATTGGACAATTAATTAATGTACAAGCACTATTGAGAAGAAAACGACATTTCTTTGTAAAATAATTTTATACACAAAATGTAAATATTAATCAAAGCTATGATACAATAGGTTCTTCTAGTGTATTGACGAAAAGAATCTATTTTAGTTAAATTGTATGTTAACCCATTACTCCCTATAGATCGGTTACAAAATTTTAAAAAAAAGCCTATTTTTTCATCATTCGGCTTGTCCACGTAACCAGTTTAAAAAATGTTTTTTTTCGATATGGGCACATCTAAGCGCATTTTATGGTACAGTGTTTTACACTGATTATGAATTTGGACATTTTTCTTAAACGAATTGGGTTTTGGCATCGAAAACCGGGTTTTAAAGTTTTCAAAAATCGTATTTTCAATTTTCTAACCAAGGAATTTAAAACTAAAATGCAGAGTAATATACCATTCGATGCAGAATTTAATTCTCTACAAAATGGCCTATTCAGTTGTTACTCTCATTCCTAAGAGCAACTTCTAACCTCTTGTACAGTTTCTAACTTACTGTACAATTATTGAACTCCCATTTCGATGTAGCAACTTGATATTTTTACAGAACGATATATGTACGGCAGTGATCAATATATGTGAATATTAAATATTTTTAAGCATGTTAAATGCTTCAAATTTGATCGACAAAAAAACATGTCACAGCGTTACGTTTGTTTTTTGCATTTTTTTGTCTAAGCAAAAATAGTTTAGAAAAAATATTTTTTACTTCTTGAAAGCTCATTCAATTCTCTACAAAACTGGCACCATAAGCATTTCATTTAAAGAAATAATTTGTCAAAAAATTAGAGTTTCATAAGCAGCTCTAGAGAAAAAGGGTCCTTTTTTGTCACAGTGTTATGCGATGATAAAACCTTTCTAGAAACGCGAGAGTTCAGTCAAACTAGGTCGTTCTTGCAACATGAATAGAGTATGATGAGCTGCGTCGAATGATGTTTGAACGACCTTATTAGCCCTTATGCCTTTCGAGATAACTGCAAAGCAATTTGTCAAAATGTCACAGCGTTACATTTGGACAAGCCGCATTCCGTCTTAGAAATGTCGAAATTATAAAATCGATAATTTTGAAAATAAAACATTCACTATCAACAAGAAGTAGAAATCTTTAGAGCTTGCTGTATTATATCAATGGATGAAGCGATCTACTAGTGATTAATATAAGTCTCGAGAGTTGTAAATTTAGATCAATTATTGCTATTTGTTATTATTAATAATCAATCACCTTTCATGCCAGATATTTTTATGATAGTCTAACATTTTATTTAAAAATTTATCGATTAATCAATTAAAAAAAAGATGATTTTTGACGATATAGGTCTTTTGAAAGCTATTAGTAGTGGTTGTAACTAAACTGAAAAATTTACGATCACATAAAGTCTCAAATCCTTTGTTCGGAAATGAACAGTTTTAGTTATAAATGATGCAATCGATTTTAGGACTGAGTTTTTCAAATTTTTATTTTAATAAAAAAATAAAAATAAAGATAAGACGACTATTGAAGATCTAACTAATAAGGGAATCTCTCTAGATATCAAATTGCTTGTTACCCGAGACGATGTTTATTTGATGAATAATAGAAAAGTCTAGAATGGTATGATTTTTCGAGTCATTATTCTTCAGATATCAATATTTTACTAGGTTTTTTTCAATAAAAACCTATGGTCATGTAGAAAGTCGACTTTCGACTTCAAGCTTTACATGAATAAATTTCTCAATGAGATTAGTTGATTAAACAAGTTACAACTTTTCTATTATCTCTTATTCTGAAAAATTGAATATTCGAAATTCTCTCATGTGTAAAAGTAAAAAGTCAATTTTCGATATCTCAAGAATGAAGACTTGAAAAACTAAACCATTCTATCAAATGAATATTGTCTCGGTTGAAAAGCAATTTGATATCTGAAAAGTTTCTTTCGTAAGATCTGTTTCTTTTGAGTTTTTTTTTTTTTTCTTACCAATGAATCAAACCAATAAGAATATCAAGATTAAGTATACATAATTTTTTTTGTAAAATATGTGTATTTAATTTAGCAAATTGATCATATCGTTCTGTATAAATTAATTTCGATAGAATATTTGTTTTTAATCTTCTTTCTTCTTGTTTTATTAATATTCTTTGTTTATTCGTATCAAGTATTCCATTAGAAGATAAATATCTTAAATAAAGCATAAATGTACATTCAATAAATTCATTATGTTTTTCTTTTTTTATATAATTTAAATCAATAATTGATTGAATTTGTTTATTTAATATATAACTATATACTTCATATGAACTCCAAACATGTTGTTCTAATAATAATTGTTCATTATCATCAACAGATATATGTTGTATTGGTAATATTATTTCATCTGTTTGATCTATTGAATGTGATATTATTTTATTATCTTCAAAAATTTTAATTTCTGGTATTGTTTCATCAAATTTTGATGATATTTGTGCTTGATTAGGTACACGACGACCTAATTGTGCATTACCTTCATTAGCAAATGAAACATGTATTTGTAATGATATATTTTGTGATTGACATATAACACAATAGAGACGTCCATCAATATGTTCGAATTGATTTGAACCACAATTTTGACATAGTTGATGTGACATTTTTATTAACAAAATAAAAATCTATAAAAACAAACAATTTGAAAGTTTAATAATATGTTACAAACATTCTATACATGATGATATAGTGTTTTTTTCTATGAATTAAAAATCTAACTTAATTCTAGTATCTGATAAAAATACTAAAATCTGTTCTAAAGACGTTTTTTCTTTTCAGGGAGAAAATCGATTTAATTAGACAATTTTTTAGTCCGAGAAACAATCGGTCTGATTACAACTTTGAAACAGATACTGTTAGCGAATTGCGTATATTAATCAGAATCCAGATGAAGGCACATGTGTGCTTAAACTGTACTAATACTCGTACACTCATATCACGCTATATATATTTTTTTTCATACATAGAACGATAATTGAAGACTTGATGAATCTCATTGGATAATCGAATTGACTAATCATAAATTTATTTCGAACTAAAAAAAAATTAAAAGGAATATTTATATTGAATATCAAAATTTTTTGATTTTATAATTTCATAGAGAAATAAAAAATTTATTATTTAAAACAATAAATGACAATTGATCTTGTTAAGACCAAGTATAAAAATTATTCTCAGTGGAAAAAGTATATCCGAAATTGATCAACATGTTACATAAATAGAACGATCGAAAAATTTTCGATTGATTTTGGTAATTTTGATGTTTGTGTTTTGAAATTCAACTTAACTGAACTGACGAGGAAAGTTCTCCAATTGATTCATCGCTTTTGACTCGAGACTACGTATCATCATGTAGATTCTATTGAAGTATGAATACTCCAAAAAAGAGGCTGGTTTATTGTGAAAGTTTCAGATATTTTCATCCTTTGTACATCAAGATACAGCTATAGTAAGAACGTGTCTTGAGTATTGTTCATATGCACCAACAAATTTGATGTTCATATTTCAAAGTTGAAGTACAGCCCATCCCTATGCAAAATTTTAAGTTAAAATTCAAAAATCAGTTTTTTTTCCAGAGTTCTTGAGGTACGACAGCTTTAATTGAAAAAATATCATAAAAATGCAGTATCTTGGCAGTAGTAAGCTATAGCTCGTTCAAAAAGTCCGTGCGTGTGACTATTTTTTGAATAACTTTTGCTAGGAACAAGATAGAGACCTGCGGTTTTCGCCGTTCGATAGCCAAGGCGAAGGAGCATCTTTTCACTAGCAAAGTCTTTTCTGAGGAGCAATCTCGAAGTCGATTTCTCATAGGATCTTTGGAAAACTAACTTGGATTTCTCAAAACTCACATGGAAGCCTTTTGATTTTTTTGCATATTTGGAATCTCCATTAAAAACTGAGTCAATCCATATATGTTTAGAACGTTTTCGAGACACTTTTTTTTCGTCGAAACCCTATGCCCGAGGGTCATGTCAATAAATAAAGTCAGTCAAAACGCCGTTTTTATCGCTTAGTCTTTCGTCATTTGGTGCTCTAGTAGTATTTTACAACTTCTAAAGTTGCTTTCCACTGTCCAAGTAACCTTTTGACTAACTTTATTTATTGACATGACCCTCGGGCATAGGGTTTCGACGAAAAAAAAGTGTCTCGAAAACGTTCTAAACATATATGGATTGACTCAGTTTTTAATGGAGATTCCAAATATGCAAAAAAATCAAAAGGCTTCCATGTGAGTTTTGAGAAATCCAAGTTAGTTTTCCAAAGATCCTATGAGAAACCGACTTCGAGATTGCTCCTCAGAAAAGACTTTGCTAAAGAAAAGATGCTTCTTCGCCTTGGCTATCGAACGGCGAAAACCGCAGATCTCTATCTTGTTCCTAGCAAAAGTTATTCAAAAAATAGTCACACGCACGGACTTTTTGAACGAGCTATAATTGTACGAACTCTTCTCAGAGTAATTATAAATCATTAGGATCTACATGATCACTTAGGAATTATGAGCATTTTACCAAAGGCTTTTTAGCCGATTTTTAGCGAATACTGATCTTCTGGTTACCATTTTCTGATGGTTAGAAACTTAGTTTTGGCTCTGCAAAATAGAATAGCAACGTTTTTGTCCTTTTTTGAACTTTAAATTTGAATGAAATGACTCGTACGTCGTTTTCTTAACGATTTAGTCACGCTATTCTCTGCACTGATTAGAATTTTTAGCTTGTCAGATATTTTCTAGCATCCTCCAGAGTGACTATGTGTACGAGCGACACCTCCAGTTCAGTTGAAACTATCCTCTAACCATATGATCAGTTAAGAGAGCATCATGTTGGAACTATGCCACACAATCACGTATGATCGACTGCTAGAATTGATCAGAAGGTGTTCGAACACTCATCTGTTACGATTGAACGGATATTTGTACTTTAGTGTATGAATTTCCCCATTTTAGTAATTCTCTTTACTTACTCTGTTTGAAAGGGTATTTGTCAGCAATATGCCTAAAAGTTATGAGTTTTTACGAGAGATAAAACAACTGATATTCAATATGATCAAGTTTGTCGAGAGTGAAAAGGATGATTCCGTAACACCACTGAATAATGTCAACAATCGCCTAAAATCCATGCTGGATATCTCAATGGCATTCGTCGAAAGATTGAAAAAAGTGATGAGAGAAGAAGAAATTCGAATATCGAATGAAGAGAGGAAGATTAACGAGGCGAAACAGAACAAGCAAAATCAAGAACTTCAGAGGGCTTGTCAACTTCGACATGGAAGATCAACATTATCATCAACATCCTCTTCTACTATCACTGTCATCGAGATCACAATTCCTGTTGCAATTCCACCACACAAACGTGAGCATTCTAGTCGCCCAGCTATCATGCTTTCCGAAGAAGAACAAGAGAATATTCAGTAAGTGAGAAGGCAGAAAGGAAAAGTATCGATATGTATCAGTTGGTTAGCTATCACGTTCATCTCACATTAGCGGAGCGTATATATTTCACCGCTGACAAAGTACTTTCTCGAATCTTGGCTGACAATGCTGACTTTCTAGTCTGCTCGAAAACCTCGTTATAGCGCTGGATGAAGAAGCTTGGCTTTGAATACAAGAGAACGTCTAAAATCGTCGTACGTCTTGATGCTCCTTTTTTTATGACTGCTCGCGCATGATACTTTGCAGCCATAGACGAGCTACGTACGAATGATACCAAGAGTTTTTGGCATGATGAGACCTGGTGTGGCAAAAATGAAGAGAAGCGTTTCGTTTGGACTGATGGACTGACATACAGCGGTCAACTACGCCATACAGACGGCAAAGGCAAATTTTTATGACAAAGAAATGTATAAGAATACAAAGTTTAGGCAAGAGACTCGTCATCTCTAGTCTCATGACGAATTCAGGTTTTTATGTGCCATCAATCGATATCTTCGAATGCGATGAAGATCGTAGTAAGGACTCCAGACAGTTTGTTACATGGATCGATCAAACCTTATCTCTCCTACGAAAACAGCTTGGTAGTTGCTCTCGAATTTATTTTTTCTTTTTCTAACATGAAATATCTTTCTACGAAAAAGTGCGAAGATTGTCTTGGTGATTGACAATGCTCCATGGTATAATCGATTAACAGAAGATACCATAGGACCCAAGAGATCATCGACTGGCTCAAGCGTCACAATGTCTCTGTTCCTGTAAAGGCTACCAAAGCAGAACTGTTTGAGCTAGTCGTTGATAGCCTACCAAAGCAGCGTCATGTGGTGGATGAGACGACAGCAGAACACAATATTAATATTTTACAGTCAATTGTTTCTCTTCGGAAGATGTTACGACTTCATGAAAGCATTTTCAGCTTGCCTCCCAAGCATTGTATGTTGAACCCAGTCGAATTAGCCTGGGATAATATGAAAACTTACGTGTGCAATAACAAGATCAACTTTCGCCTGAGCAAAGTTCGAAATCTGGCCCAGCACAGGATGACATCTTTGGATGCAACAACCGTCACTGTCTATCTCTACCATATATGTAGCACCGAAAATACGTTCAAGAAATCGAACAATGTCACGGAACAAATAGAGGAAGAGATAATCGATGAAGATGACGACGGTTTCGTCTGATCGCATACTCTTTGAACTATTCTCGTTGTCATTTATCTTATCATTCGTTGTCAAAAAAGATCGTTCGTGTACATAGTTACTCTGGAGAATGCTAAAAAACATTTGACAAGCTGAAAATCCTAATCAGTGCAGAGAATAGCGTGGCTGAATCGTTAAGAAAACGATGTACGAGTTATTTCATTCAAACTTAAAGTTCAAAAAAGGACAAAAACGTTGCTATTCTATTTTGCAGAGCCAAAAATAGGTTTCTAACCATCAGAAAATGGTAACCAGAAGATCAGCATTCGCTAAAAATCGGCTAAAAAGTCTTTGGTAAAACGCTCATAACTCCTAAGTGCTTCCATTTAAAAATTTCGATCTTGTATAGTTTTGTAGGTTCGCGGTTGGTAGTTCGAATGCAATGCAGAAAATTGAAAATTCACCTCAGCAACCTTACGCAAAATGTTTGCGTTTGAAAAACAGTGCAGATAATCCATACAAAAATTATCAGAAACAATATACATTATATGGTTCGATGCGCCTTGATCTCCTCTTTCCAATGGTGAAAACCACAGGTCTCTATCTCGTTTCTAGAGAAATTTATTCCAAAAACACTCACTCCTCTTCTATTTTGAAGCGGACAATCTACAAGATTTCATGAGACTCTATGAGACATGAAAAATTTTTTTTGAATTCTGAAATTTATAGAAACTAATGGTTATATCATTTCTTTGATATGAATTATTATTAAACATCCCAATATACGATATTGTGCAAATTGATTTGAACGTTAGTATTGATCAGGAAATGCTTTTAATGGATTTCATGTTTTTCAACATTCAGAATAATAATAATAAAATTAGATACAAAGATAAATAGTATTATGTCTTGTTTTTTTTTTTTTTTTTATTGATGAATTATAAATAAATCTAATAATAAAAATAATTATGTTCAGAAGATCATTATACATGAAATCAATGAAGAACAATTGTTTATGATTATTTCTAATTATAATAAAATTATTTATTTTATTTAATTAATATACATCAATATTTATCTTGTTTCATATCGAATAAACAAAAACAAAAAACTAATTTTTCTAATCTGAATATGATAAGGTACTTTATCGATTATTTCATTTGAAAACCTAAAGAAACAAAAACAAAAAAGAATTATTCATACTAATTTTTGAAATTCATTGAATTTGTTTGATTCACTGAACTTATCTATTGCTAGTATATAATACATTCTAGTTTGAGTTAAACAAAGTTATATCTCCAAGGATTATGTTCTTACTCTCCGTTAGATTTCCGTCTTCACTCTCATCGTCTCACTTCTTTATTGGTTTGATCTTATTATTTTGTTGTTTTCCTTAGTCATAAAAATATCGATAAAATTCTCAAGAAATATAAACAAATTCAGATTTTCCTTTTTTTTTTTGTACTGTAAGAAGTACATCAAAATCCAATAACGCATAATACATCAGTAGTGATCTATAGACAACGTTCAGGTAAAAATTGCATTTTTTATCCCTTCTCTCCTCTCCAGATTTGTACATTTTCATTAACCTCTCCTGAACGTCCAATATAAAAAAGATGAGATGTGAAGTATCGCTGTGTCTTACCTTAACCTGCATTCACACCCATACCCTCAAAATTCCATGGAAAATTGTGTGAAAAAAAAAAGAGAAATATTCATAGTAAACATCTGCACATTCAGAAACGTTTGACTCCTTCCTCATCTTTGTCGAGATTTTTCATATAGATGAATATTAGTATTTCTTATTCAATAAAACGAAAAATTCTCTGCATTCTATCATATATCTTATATTAAATTATTAATAAACAGAAATGATCAATCGACAATATATATATATATATATTTGATTCAAATGTCTTAATAAACATTTTACTGAAAATTATGATTCGAAGAAAAATAAAATTTAGACATATTCATTATTATCTTGAAATCAAAGAGAATTGTGTCTTATCATTATTATAATATAAAAAAGTATTAAATGTACGAAGTAGAAAAAAAAAATTTTTTTTTCTTCCTATAAATCAATATAATACTATTTAACTTACTTCTATTTGAAAAGAAGAAATATTTCTTAAAACAAAAGAAAATCTATTTAAGATTTGAATCATATATTAATCGATTAGTAATACTTCATTTTATAAATAATATAGTCATGAATATTTCAATTCTTAATTATAAATGCAATCATCAGATCTATGAAATATGAAAAACTAATCTTCTTTGTTTCTCTCCTATATTCACGCATTGATATGATCATAGATAGATAGAGATAGCCGCTCATGCTTTGTGAAATCATATTGCTTGCATGTTTCACATATGTCACCAAGATTCTACATGCATAACAATGCTTTCTCAGATAATTTCCGGAAATGTTGAGTATGATAGTCATTCCGAATAAAAGAAGAAAAAAAAAAGAAAACGAGAAGCCTGTCAGTTTGTCATTTTGATTACTTTATTTTCATATGAAAAGGCATGAAACAAACAAAAAAAAGAAAAAGGTATATTACATGATAAATGATAGTAGCAATAGTAAAGGAAATACAGAAGGATAGATTTACATAATAATTATGCGCATATGTCGGCTTTAATTCAATCGCTAACGATAAGAGCATCGTGCCTACTTAGTTTAGATACAGTACTTAATGCGCATTTCTCGTTTTCTGTTTTTCTTTTTTCGTCTAAAATTTGTGAAGAAATCTTTCTTATTTTGCTTTTGCTTGTCGGGTTTTTTTTTTCTCTTAATCTGTTTGTCTATTCAACGAGTGAGGAAAGATGGAACAACTACATAAAATATTACCATAATTTATTGAATCTATTCTATAACATCGATCTCTAACAAATTCAGAGATATGTTGACAATATTATACATTATAACTATTATAAGATTGTAGAAAACAAATCCGAATAGAGTTATTCGTAGTTTCTTTTTCTTCTTTTTTTTTATTACAAATAGTTTATTACCGATTTAATCAAATGCACGTTGATATAAAAAGAAGAGAATTCTGTTGTATTTTTCTATTTTTATCGGCGAACACATCAAGTGTTGTTTTTTTTTTTTTTCTATTCTAGAGAACTAATTATTATGAATAGTAGAACCAACTATTACTGTTTATAAAAAGAAAAATTTTCATAGAAATTGATATTAATAATCTTAATTCAAAAATATTATACGCAATTATAATTATCAAATTTCAAGTAAGATTATATGTGCAATGTGTTTGATGAATTTCTTTTTTTTTTTTTTGTATGAAAAGAATTTTTAATCCATGGTTGAATGATTTTAATAAAAAAAAAAAGAAGAAAATGTTTGCGTTTTCTTTTCTACAAATATCAAGATTAAAGGAAGAAAAAGAAAATCGATTTTTATAAGCATTATTTTTAATACTTACATTTAGTTTAATAGAATATCACGCGACGAGAACATCAATAAAGAATATAGAACCTTTTAGATAGTCTATTGGGAAATAATAACGAAATGCACGTCTATATAGAGACTTTGTCTTCTTGTCATTCATCATCAATAAATGCTTTTTCATTTAATTTAACTATCGAAGAGTTGATGAAGTTCATTCATTTATAGGCTATATTGCCAATTCTCGTTATTATTCTTTTTTCTTAGACAGAAGGAAAAAACCTGGAAATTATCATTATTTAACATTCTACTTAATATAGAAGTAAAAAATAAAAAATAAAAGAACAAAATTACAGTCTTTCTCAAAAAATTAAACAATAACATGGCCGAAGGACGAGCATTGAGTAACAATAATACTGTTAATTATTTATTACAAGATTATCCAATATCTATTGAATATTTTGATAAGGTATATTAAATTTATCATTGTTAAATTGTTTATATTTAATAATTATATATAGCGCTTAACAATTGCTAAAGAATGTAATGATCAAATCGGTCAACGTCGTGCACATGCAAATCTTGGCAATGCATATTTATATTTAGAAGATTTTGATAAAGCTCTTTATCATTATAGGTATAAGATACATATGTATAAATTTTTTTTTTGTTTATTTAATATAAAATTCTATTTTTTGTTTTTAATAAAGAGAAGCAATGAGAATAAGTGAACTAATGAATGATGGATTACTTTTAGCACAATTAAATTTTATTCTTGGTCGTGTTTATAATATAAAACAAGATTATGAAACATCAATTTATTTTCATGAAAAACATTTAAATTTAGCATATAAATTTCAAGATTATAAAGGTCAATGTCAAGCATATTCTATTTTAAGTCAATTATATGAAACAATAAATGAATATGATAAAACAAAAAAATATCGTAATCTTTATAAATCATTAGCACGAGAAGTAAGAAGAACAAAAAAAAAAAGAGATTTATAATTTTATTCTATATTAATTTGTGTCTTTTTTTTAAAATTAGATCGAGGAAACAAATGAAAAAACAATTAGATCAAAGAATAATACAATTAAAGTTAGTTTTTATTTGAATTTAATTTTTAAATAATTATTCATTTTATTTAGAATCTTCGTGCTGAATCAATTTGTATAAGTTTATCAGAACCACATATGATAAATTCAACACGTTCAAATTCAGTTATAACTAGTAATTTAATAAGTTCAATAGATGAAAAATCAATAATAAATACAAATAAAAAACTTAAATTAAATTTTATTCAACATCTTACTAAAAAATCACCAGCAGCATTAAGAAAACAAGTAAAAAAAATTTAGAAAATTTTTTTTTTAAAATTATTTAATTTTTTAGTCAACAAAAAATGATCCTGATGAATTAATTGATCTTGTTTGTCGTATGCAAAAATCACGTTTTGATGATCAACGTTGTGATATTAAAATGACAAATTATGAACATATTGATAAAAATACTTTACAAGAACATGGTAGATTTATTTTTCTTTTTTGTTTTTTAATCATTCGATTAAATTATTAAATATTAAAACAAAACAAAATTTTCTTTTATTTTAGTTTTTAAGATAAGATTTTATAAATATTGCCAAGAGCATAAGAATAGTCACCGTAAAAGATTCTAAACCGATAAGAGATGTATGTAACATTGTTTTTCTCACTTTTTTTTTTTTTACATGATTGGATAGAGCGCATTGAGATATGCCTCTTCAAATATTCAAAAGTAGATCTATCAAAAAACTTCGAAGTTTAGATATTATTAGAAAATATATCAATTTTTCATGCATTTTTTTCCAGGTTTACCATGTAACACTCAATTAGAAAACAATAAATTTAAAAATTTTTTTTTTTCTAGTTCAGTTTTGTGCCGTGAACTCATAAAGATATAATTAAAAAGTTGCACAGAATGAAAAATAAAATATGACATTTATAGATGTATAATAAATCATCACTTTTTTGCTTGTAATTAAATCTACACTTCGAGATATTTTTTTGTTGAAGGTTTTCTTCAAAAATCTACATATGGAAATTTTTCTCCTAGATAAATCAATCCACTCTATTGAACCATGCAAAAAAGCAATGAGAAAAAAAATTCTTGCAGAAATTTCGAGTTTTTGAACATCTAATTTATATTCCTCATCAAAGATTTTTATCTCTACAAAAAAACAAAAAAGTATTATCACAAGTCTTAGTTGATTAGAATATTATTTTGTTTATGTTATTAATCGAATATTGTACAAAGAGAAAAAATATTTTTTCTCAATTTGAATATTAAAAAGTCTCTTTCATTGAATGAATCAATACGATTAAGATTAAACAAGAAAAAAAAAAGGATATTAAAATATTTCATAAATAACTCAATGATTATAATTTTTCTAGGTTCGAATTCTCAACTTGACGATATATTAAATACAGTCGATCGTTTACAACAATTTCGTCTTGATGATCAACGAACAAATATTCCTAATTCAACGAATAATATGAATACAAAAAGTCCACGTCTTTCACCATTACATGAACAATTTTTTGATCAAATTGCTAAATGTCAAGTTAGTTTTAAAAATTTCAAAATAACATATACATTTTATTTTTTCTATTAATAGGAATCTCGTATGGATGATCAACGAGCTATACTTTTACCATTATCTAATATAAATACATCATCAACAGTACGACCAATATCAGCCGTACCAATTATTACAACACCAACAATATCAGAAACAAAAAATTTTCTAAATGAATCAATATCAAAAACATTACCAGATGAAGATTTTTTTTCACTTCTTAATCGTTTACAATCACGTCATAATGATCAACAAAATACACCTATATATCATCAACAAGAAATTTATTATCAAAAAAAATTTTGAAAATAAACATATTTATTCTAGTTTTTTTTTTGTTTTTCTGTCCGATTCTATTTAATAAGTCTTTTTTTTTTTTTTGAAAAAAAATTTTATCTTAGAATGAAAACAAAGAAATATTATTTACGACGATATTGATTATATGGTAAATGTTCATTAGGATAATCCATTTGTTGTGCTGTTTGAAAATCAATTTGATCTTTATTAGCAATTCGAGATTCAGTTAAACGATTAGATATCGGTGGTAAAACATTACCAAATACTAATGATTGTTCAGCTTCATCGGATAATGATGCATAATAATGAACAATCTAAAATGTAAAAAAATATTCAAAAATTTAATAAATAATAATACATGTTTCAGAATAAATTGTACTATTATTAGCATCAAAATATAATAAACGTAGATGTTTTTTTTTCTAATAACTTTTGATAAAAACGACGTAGAGACCTGTGATTTTCAGCGAAAACACTCGAACCTATCGAAGTATGTTAAAATCTAACTAGTTAGCAATCGACCAATTAGATGAGTTCTTGAGGAATATTTTGAAAATTAGATTCTGAAGTCATTTTGCAATATATGCTCAGTCAGTAGAAAAAAGTCTTTTCTTTCGATTTGAGCAAATCCTAATATCGCAGTTGCTTCTATTCAAGAGTTACAAGGCCTTTCGATTTCCATAATTTGACCTTGAAAGACTTCAAACAAGGGCTATGAGTCGAATGTTGATGTTTAATTTGAGTTTCAAAGCTATCTGAGATCAGTATTTCAAGATTTTTATGTTGTTTAGAGGAAAGTTTTGAAATTTCAAATATATTAGAATAATAGTCTCAGGCTGCTTTCCAATTGAATATAAGCATCACCATTCGACTCAACGTGATGAATAATCCTTTTCTGAAGTCTTTCAAGATAGAACTGCTGAAATCGAAAGGCCTTGTAACTCTTGAATAGCAGTAACTGCAACATTAGGATTTGCATAGATCGAAGGAAAAAACTTTTTTTGTATTGACTGATCATATAACAAGTCAAAATTCAGTAGGAACTGACTTCAACATTTAATTTTCAAAATCTTCATCAAGAACTCTTACTTTGATTTAGGACTTTAATTTAAAAACAATGAACATCAGTTTGTTTTTGTTTTCTCGACCGGTGCAGTTGAACGACTAAGTAGGTGTTCTTTTTCTAAATTTTATATCGACAAAAGAATATGCACTGAGATTTAGTGTAATTTCTCTTGAGATATCTATTAGGTTTTTTGTTTGAGATATTTTAATATAAATTCTATTAAATTGATAATATAATCAAAACATAAATTCATTTTTGTATGTGGTATATGAAGAAAAAAACTCTCAGAAAACTTCATCATATCAAACAATTTTTGTTATAAATAAGATAGTTTAAACAACCTTTCTGTGCATTATTAAGTTTCGCAATAAGAAAAAAGAAATTTGAACTGTTATGTGTCGCAATGTTTATGAAAAGAATGCAGATGTGAGATATATTAAATCTTTTATATAATAGATCAAATCCTGGTTTGTCAATCGAAAAAGACTTCAACGGTTTTTGTTTTGCTTTAATGTTCAATACTTATAAACAATCATGTTTTCATTCAACAAGTAATCGTTATGATGTAATCATAAAATATCATTTTTGTTCTGACTCAAATCAGTTGCTTATCCTCTTTCATTGCTCTGTCTCTGAAAAACGTGACCTATAAAATCGATAAGTTTGCAAAAAAATAAAATTCTCCTTAGAAGTCATTTCTATTTGCAAGCAAAATATATCTCAGAGGCATATTCTGTGATATATATATAGGTGTCAATGTTTACTATATTTCACAAATTTTCCCATAGCTTAACAGATAAGTAATGCTAAACCATTGAATAGATCCTTCAATGATTATCGAAAGTTAATGAAGTATCTTAGAAGTCGAACAAAATGTTTATTATCAATAAAATGTCGTCATTGATTATATTATTACTTATGAGAGAACCATTCGAATTTGATACCCGCCGTTTGAGCTCATATTAGACCTACAAGGATGCCTTCATACGATTAGCAGAACCCTAAAAGGGTTTGTCCTCATGAATCTTTGTAAATGAGTTATGTTCGCTTTACTGAATATTAGGCATATCAGAGTTGTAACCGGTTGAAGCAGTTCCACCGGCCGGTTTTCACCGGTTGAAATATATTTTATGAATATGCAGATTTTTCAGATAAAACTTGTTGATAACAAGTTTTTATACCTTTATCAAAATAATGAACTTGTTTTATTTCCAAAACCATACATTTTTTCTTCTGTTCCTCAATCTATTTTATCTGTTTAATCGTTATGCACTTTATTTTTTAAAAAGTGCATTCGAAACTGCATTAATTCAGTTAAACTTATCTCATACACTTTTTGTGAAGATAAAATTTAGGTTCGAGTCAACGTCAAGAGAGAAGCGTTATTTTATTTGTAAAGGTAAAGTGACTAAAAAATGATCTTCTAAATGTGTGAAACGTCTTTTTTTATATTTAACTTCTACCTATATATTTAAATTATAATAAAATACTTAGAAAACAAGGCACAAAACGCTCAAGATTAGGCCTTTTTTAATGAGTGATATTTTAATTTTCTTGTTACATTGATTATTTTCCTTTAAAATTAAAAGTTTTTTAAAAAATTCGCTGTTTTTTGCTAGGTAAAAATCTATATACATCTCGAATGAAAGTTCACTCCTAATATCACCTTTATCATATGAACAAATTTCATAAACTTGCCGGTTTTTTGCCGCTCTGGAATTATTTTTTAGACCGGCAGATCACCGGCCGGACCGGACCGGTCTAAAAATTTTCAACCGGTTACAACTCTGAGGCATATATCAAAAAATCAAAAAACAATATTTCAATGTGAAATTCTGTCTCTCCATACTATTCATATATGAACGAGATTAATATTCTATGCCATTGGAAGATGGCGGATTAACTTAAGTAGAAAATATTCTTATTTACTTTTTCAATAATTTGAGTTCGTCTTGATAATCGACTATCATGTTCATCCGAACAAAATTTTAATATAGCTAAAAACATATCAGTTACTTTTTCCAAAACAAATGGAATACTCCATCGAAATGCATCAAGAAAATTTGGAAGAACATATGGATGTTTTACCCATCTTTATAAATGAAATAAATATATATGAAAAAAAATAAAAAACAATAATTAAATTCAAGTTATTATTATTTTGTTTTTTACTTATATTGAAAAACATGCATTACAGAACCATCATAACGTAAAATTGCACCACGATTTTTATAAACTTCACCTAAAAACAAAAAAATATTTGTTCATAAATCTTTTAAAATTTTAGATTATTAAAAAAAAAAAGAAAAAGAAGTTTACAATAATTTGGTGCTGAAAAAATTGTTACTAATGTTGGGAATAATGTTTTTTCATGTTTTTTATACATTTTACAACCAGCTGATTGTACTTGATGAGCACGAATAACACAAAGAAGATCATTATCATCAAGAAATTTACACATTGCTTTATAAGATACATTATATGAACAACCACGTGGTCCATTATGTGTATACATTTCTGATCTTTGTTCAAGTTTTTCATTATCATAACCATCAGTTGGATCAGCCCAAAGAATATCACAGAGTGGTCCTTTAGAAAGAAAATAATTATTTCTTAAAATCGAATTTTTGTTTTCTCTCTATAAAACCTTTTGTTGGTGGTTCAATAATACGATTAATATCAGTTACTTCTCGAATATAACGTATTTCTGGTGATATACATCCATGTATACAAAATAATTGACCTTGAACTAATGCTGCTATTGGTAAACAATCGAATGATTTCATACATTCTTCATAGAATAAATCACCAAGTTTAAGAAGACATTCATCTTTAAATCTAAAATACAAGTTTTTTGTTCGAATGTAATTTTTCGATCAATGAAACTAAATATAGCTCGGTGTTTTTTTCCCTCGAATCACAAACACTTTATTAAAGTACTGAATATATTAAAAAAACTCAAAACCTTCTATCAGAGATGGTAATAGAATGACCCACAGCTCGTGTGCGGGTTGAACCATTAAGAAGTCACGAATTAGGTTTTTTCACATTTCACGGATTGGATTATATTTTTTAAATGTACCCACAGGTGCAACCCGGTTATAAATTTTTCTTTGCATTCTTCATTCTGCATATAATTGCGTTCACTAATATCCATTGTTTCAGTCATTCGCCTACTTGTTTTGAAGTATGTACATATATAAATATGCTTTGGATGCAGGTCCTCTCTTAGACGCACCGAACCACAAATGCATACTTACGTCCATCCTTCGATGATTTCAAATAACTGTTATGTGAAGATTACCCAAAAATTATTTCATAGATCTAGGAAGACTAATATCGTTTGACATGAAATTTTTCTTGAGAATCAAGACAGCATTGAGCTATCGAAGGAAGGCTCTAACGTCATGAGATATGTTTTCTATGTTGAGATATCATCAAGGGTGAAACAACGTACTTTTGGACTTCGGAAATACAAAGAGTATATAGCAAAACGAGGTACTCTTGTATTTACTGGTCTCTCACTGTACTTCTGGAGTCCACAGAGCACAACCAGGGTGCATGAGGTCCGTGAAGTACAAAAACCCCAGGCATTAGGAAATTATTGGACGACGCCGTTTTTCCTTGGTTTATTCTCGTTGGACTCTGTACTTCAGTGGACTCCGTGTGCCTTGGAGCACTAGAGTATGTCGTTTTTCCCTTGCGTATCATCGTCTGAAGGAAAAATCTATGTTGATCTTCTAGCTCTTCTACATAAAGACTGATCAAGTCCTGATTAGTCCTTGCGAGCAGACAGTTCAATATACTTTATTTGTGGTCAAAATATGAGACTGAAGGTTTAAAGTTTAGGTATTTTTTTTTTAAATATGATCTAAAAGGAGTGTTGAAGTGTACAGAGTGAAAATTTGGATCCGTCCTTTCCCATAGACGCTAGCCGGAGATCATCACATTCGAATGAATCGTTACAGTATATTAACTACTTTCTTATTGCATCTCTAGAAGATTAAGTAAAAGGAGAATGAAGAAATATGTCCTAGGATAGATAGAATAAAACAATCTCCCTGTACAGTTTTTTACCTTGTAGCGGGACTCTTTTCGACTATTGTAGCTGTCTCTCATGCTAAAACGACAGTAACAAAAATCTTTTTCTTACTATTAAATATAATATATATTAAAAAATTTTCAAGCTAATTAACTTACGTAAAATAAACTGTTAAATTACGACCTACAAATTAAATAAACTTTTATTTGAAATTCAAAATTTAATACAAAAAAAAAAAATCTTACATTCATGATTGCCTCGAAGAAGAAAGAATGTATCAGGATAAGTAATTTTAATTGCCCATAAATAGAGTACAACTTCAACAGAAAATTGACCACGATCAACATAATCACCAAGAAATAAATATCTTAATACAAAAAAAAAAAAAAAATAATTAAAAAAGAAAAAAAATTTCGATATATAACTAAATTATTCACCGATTAGATGCTATATCACCACCTTTTTCAAACATTTTAAGCTAAATTTTAAATAGAAAAATTATTATTATTATTATTTTTTTTTTTTTATAAAACACAAAATAAAAACCATATCAAAGAATTGTCCATGAATATCTCCAACAATTGTAATTGGTGTACCTATTTCAAGTAAATTTGGTTCTCGAGCTGTTAATTCTCGACCACGAATCATAATTGTTAATGCTGCATCAAGTTCAAGACGACCTTCAGCTTCTAAATGTTGAAGAAGTAATTGAAGATTAGGTTTATCTTGAAAGAAAATAAATTAATATAGAATAAATTTTGATAATAATTATTTACTAACCACTTGTACCAAATATTTCTTTAATAGTTAATAGATGAACTGGTGGATATGGTACATTATCCATAACACGATCAGTACTTGAATAAATTTTTTTATTCATTTTAATTGATGATTGATGATGTATATACTTTTTTGTTGGTTGATTCTGATGTGGATTTTTTTTCATTGTTTTTCTTATTAAAAATTTGTCAATTACGACATTTATTATAAAATATACGCGCGTAAATTAATTTTATTTTTATGAAAATATATTATAACATAACAAAAAAAATTATTTATTCAAATGAGAAATTTTCTGATTATGTAATCAACTAGTTCATAACTTATGAAGCAGATGGATATGGTTGTTTTTTTTTTTTTTTGGGAAAGCGACAATTAATCTCATGTTTGATAGCAGCGTGCTTTCTATTTCACTTCAAACAAATCTTTATTTTTAGACATGTGATTCAATCCCATACAGTATCACATGTGAAAAATTTAAATTTTTCCCATGAAACGGATTCGTAGATGATCTTGCTGACAAACAGTAATTTAATATGAAAATGTTACGAAAAGATAAAAACTATATTCATTATCGAATTGCAAAAACTGCAGTAGATAGAAGCTCTAAAATAAGGAGAAAATTATAGAGAATTCTAAAGTAACTACTCTTGTGAAAGGTTTTATGCTCAATTAGAAGGGTGCATTAAGGGGACTCCCCCCCCCTTTCCGGACCCAAAATTTTCAAATTTTTCATTTTTTGTTTTTTCTGCTCTACATGTGTTTTCAAGTGCCCTCTATCTACTGGTAACGTTTTGAGAACTCAAATATAGCTCTAAAGCAAAAATAAAATCGAAAAGATAAATCGATTGCCGTAGGGGTATAGCACGATTTTTTCTTTCCTTCGCGGTTTTCTAGAAACCAGATTTTTCAGCAAAAATCTACAGAATCGCCCCCGTTTCTCAGGAACAGTAAATCCGATCGAGCTGAAATTTTTTCTACAGATAGTAGAAACACTTTAGGGGGCCTACTTTTTTTTGTTTTGAAAAATATTGTACCGTTGAGTTTTGGCAGGCCTTACAAGACAAGCACTATTCAAAAAAATATGGATTTTTTTAGGGTGCTCTTGGTATTTTGGCTTTTTTATTCGAACGGTAAATGATAGAAAGAAACCAAAACAAGTAGGCCCCCTAAAGTGTCTCTACTATCTGTAGAAAAAATTACAGCCCAATCGGATTTACTGTACCTGAGAAACGAGGGCGATTTGGGGGTCGATTTTTAGCCATTGCAACCCCAATATCTGCTAGAAAGAAGCATTTGGGAATTTTGAGTCTATGACAACTTTTACTCTACACATCGAGATCTATCAGCTGTGAAAGTTTCAAATTTTTCTGATGAGCCGTTCTCGAGAAACCCCGGAAAGGGGGGGGGGGTGTCCCTTAAGCATTCGTATTTATACTCATATCTAATGTTTCTTATTCTTGAGAGGATTATTGGTGGTTTGATCGACCTGATTCGAATTCGGTTCCAGAAAAAAATTTTATCGATCGGGTCCGACCCTTTGTTTTTTTTAGTGGATAGTGCTTGAATGTTTTTTCTTTTATTTATATACATAAGCAACAGCATATTGATTATAATGTGTATTTAAAATAGATGATCGATCAAGTTCTTGTGCTATTAATGGTGTTATTTGTCAGTAGGATGTTGGTATAGTAATATTATAAGATGAATTTTGTAATGTATCATAGATTGTTCGTGTTAAAGTTTTTAAATAATGACGTTGATTTTTATGATATCGATAGATTAAAAAACTAATTATAGATATAAATAAACCTATCATTGCAATCTAAGTGGGAGATATATATATAGTAAGAGTAGACTGTAAAAATTTTGCGTTAAATAACTTACAATAATAATTACAATGATTAATAGACTTGATGATAATGATGATGATTTTGAAGGTATTGATGCTATAAAAATCAAATGATTTTAATAAAGAAAAATTCAACTCTCTCGAAACTAATCTATCTTGTTTTAAAAATTTTGTATTCATATCAAACTAGATATATTATTATTATCATTTACATGAAAGTGTTTGTGATTGAGTAACATAATTAGATATTGTATTTGCAGACAGTTTTATTATCAACAAAGAAAAATAATACTAATAAGCGCGATTTCTATCATTTAATTATTATTCATTGTCCTATCTAACACAAATGTATCATACAGCATTCTTTTCTCTATCAGACTATATAAAGAGAAAATTAAGATGAGATTGCCACTACTTTTGGATTATCCTAATGTCTATTTCATAACTGATGTTGATTCCGACTCTGTGACTGGTACAAATGGCTTAGACACATCAATATTATCAGAGTGCATCGAAAACGATTTAGTTCTGTCAATTTTAATAGAATTCAAAAATATTCATTATTTTGATACAATACAAATTATTATGATAATAGATTCAATATGTTGATTTCATTTATAGGATTGATATTCATAAGAAATAAAAGTAGGTTTTTATGAAGAGCAAAGTTGAAAATCAGAAAGAATCATGCATATACTTCATATCTATTGTTTTTCAGGGATGTGAATAGGTGAGAGTCTGTAATATGGAGAAGATGAGCTACAAAATTTCGACAAGATAACAAAAGATAATAGTCGATCATAAAACTACGATTGAAATTTTGTGAACTCTCGAAAAGTCTTATAAAAACTTTTGAAAATCTTTATGAAATTTTGAAGTTTACTATTTCTTTCTTCATACTATCGTAATATTTTTATGCTAGTCTACTTGATTGAATGTCATGTAATGAAGTCAATAAATAGACCTTATCAAAGAAATATTTTTCTAAATTAAATGCTATCATAAGTCAAATGCTTGTGAAAATGTTTAAAATTATTGATTTATTTTCAGATTATACATAAATAGATTAACAACAAAAGACAACTATTTTGTTGTTGCTCGAAATAGTCTTGTAGCTATTTTTAATTTTTATAAGTAATGTTGACGATTTTTTTAAAGATTATGCTGATTTCCTTGCCGCCTTTATTCTCATGTAATACTGCATAAAAACATGTGTGTAACTCGAAGTACAGCAAATCATAGAACGATTCGAAATAGAGAACATCAAACAATCGATTTATGAATTAGCAAAAAATATTTTTCTAACCATGAAAATAATGAAAAATATTAATAAACAAAATGAAATGTAAGTTTTTATAAATATTCGATTGGTTAAATAGAATAATACGCTAGAGAACGTTAGTAGTCTTCCATATGATGATGAAGGTACATATAGATAAATATATTCTTTTCATATTTGAGACAAGATAAAAAAAAATGGCTTCAGTGAAAATAACTGAAAGTTTATTTGGTATAACAAAAAATCAAAATGAAATAAAAAAGTAATTCAATGTTCGTTTGTTTTTTTTTTCTATTAACAATATTTATATTTAGATATACACTTTCAACATCAGATGGTTTTGAAGTTGCTTTAATTAATTATGGTGCAACAATTCAATCCATTCGACAACCAGATAAAAATAATCAAACTACTGAAATTACACTTGGTTATGATAATCTTCAAGGTAAATTTAATCAAAAAAAAAAACGAAATCATTTCTATAATTTAATTGTTTATTTTTTTTTAATTAGGTTATATTGATGATAAATGTTGTTTTGGTTGTACAATTGGTCGAGTAACAAATCGTATAAAAAATGGTCGCTTTGAACTAGATGGAGTTGTTTATGACTTACCAAAGACTGATTCTACAACAAAACATTATTTACATGGTGTTTTTAATAAACGTGTATGGGATAGTTCAACAGAAAATGGTGATACTGTTGTTTTTAAATATCAAAGTCCAGATGGTAGATCATTTTTTTTTGTTTTTGAAATTTCAATTTGAGAAAGAAAAATGATTTTGGTTTTTTTTGAAAAACAAAAATAGGTGAAGGTGGATTTCCTGGTCGAGTTAATGTGACTGTTAAATATACATTGACAAGTGATCATCGATTAATACTTGATTTTCGTGGAACAACAACAAAACCAACACCAATAAATATGACAAATCATGTTTATCTTAATCTTGCCGGAGATGTAAATATTACATGTTCAATATATTATAGAAATTTGATTTTGTTTAGGCAAGTGGATCGGTACTTGATCATCAACTAATGGTACCAGCTAAAAATTTCATTGTATTAGATGAAGAACTTATTCCTACAGGTAATTTTTTTTTATTTTGTGTTTTATTATTGCTAATCTTTTTTTGTTTTGATTAATTTTACTTTTTATTTAGGAGAAATAGCATCGGTAGAAAATACTCCCTATGATTTCAGAACTTCGACTCGTATTGGTGATCGTATTAATGAATCATTTGATGGTTTTGACATGATGTTTATCGTTGATGGCGATGGAAAACGTTCATTTGGCAAGTCAGTTTTATAAATTTAATTAAAAGAAATATTATTTTATTTTTATTATTGTATTTATTCATCATTAGACTTCTTCATGAACAAAGTGGTCGAGCAATAACTATTGAATCAACTCAAAAAGGTCTTCAATTTTATACAGGAAATTTTCTTGATGGTGTTAAAGGACGTAATGGAGCAATATATAATAAACATGGTGCATTATGTTTAGAAACTCAAAATTATAGTGATAGTGTTAATAATCAAGTAAATATAACTTTCTATATAAATAAATTCAATGTTATATTTTTATGTTTATTTTTGTTCAGCCTTTATTTCCAAGTATTATTCTTGATCCTGATGAAGAATATCATCAACAA
>CAJNOL010002378.1:16556-39862 GCA_905250125.1 Rotaria sordida | reverse complement strand
AAAAATGGCTCTTCATTTATCAAATACACGAAAAACAATTGATGAACCACGTGCTGATATAACAACAACAACAACAATGACTAACACCAACACACCAATTCCAAATCTTCTATTAACACGAACTCATGGTGATTTATGGGCGTCTGAATTTATAGATAGAGACAATTAATGTTTCTTTTTTTTTTCTTTTTTTCATATTTTATTCTCTTGGATGTAATTTCTAATAGACTAAAAATAAAATTTTATATATTCATTTTTTTTTTCATTTTTCAACGTATACGAGTTTACAAATAAATCTATAAGTATTTCAACATTTTGTATTTCTTTACATTCATAGCTTCTCAAAAGAGTTACTTTTTAATTAAAACATTCACATTTTTCTATTTAAACAAACCTCAGTAGCTATTGAAATATCTACATGCCTATTTAAACATTCTCATAGCCACCTATGTCATCAAAATCGCGCAAAAATCGGCGATTTTATTGTGATTTATTAGACCGGAATTTTTCAGTTTCCATATGATGCAATAGAATATTAAGGTTTAAGGATATATGAGAGCTCCGCAAGAGCTGCGCTAACAAGCTTTTTTAAATTTTATTTTATTGAGACTTCGTTCAAGTCCAAAAAATACTACAAGCACAAACATAAAATAAAAACAATAAAAAAAATGAAGTTACAAATAAAAAAAATTCTAACCAGAAATATTTCAATTGAAGAATATAATAACAGACAGAGCTTAACAAATGAAAATAATTATAAAAATAATAACGAAAAAAAATACAAATATAATAAAATATTAATAACAAAAATATAAATAGAAAAAAAGAACTTTAAAAAAAAAACTAAACATTAATATATAAAAAATTACAAATAAACAATCATAAATTTTTAAGAGTGGGTGTGAGTATAGATGTAGATACTCTTTCAAGTCAAACTCCACACCCTGGATGGACGCGAAAAGGATAAAAAAGTGCGATTTTTATCTGTACATTCTTAATTGATGATCTCATAAACCAACTAGACGACAGACTCATTTTACATTTTTCTCTCAAAGAATTCATTATTCTTTTGTTCGCTGACGGCAGCAACTATAAAGCAAACAGTATATATATATATGGATATAGTTATATATTTTCATTTATCAATAATTGTCCATTTGAATGAAATATGAATCAGTCAGATATTCATCTTGTTGATTTACCAAATGAGATATTACTTATGATATTGAAAAGACTTGACAATATAAATGTATTGTATTCATTAATGGGTACTTTCGATGGACAATTTGACATTCTATTACAAGATAATATTTTCACAAATACTCTCAATATGATTTCAAGATCATCAACTGATAATGATGATGATGATATTTATTCAATTGATGATCAAATACTTGATCGTTTTTGTATTGATATATTACCAAAAATTCATCATAATGTTAAACATCTTATTCTTGAATCAATGTCTATGAAACGTATTCTTCTTGCTGGTAACTATCCAAATTTGACTTCTCTCAAATTGTTTAATTTTGGACAAAATATCGCTTTAAATTATTTTACAGGTAAATATTCATATATATTTATGAAAAAAATCAAGATACATAGTAGCATTTAAATAAAACTAGATATATAATCTGATTGTTTTTTTGTTTTTGTTTAGATAAGTCAATCTTTCAACATATTTTCAAATATCAAATAACAGAACTTATTCTTGAAAATAATGATAATTATGATTATGTAGGTGGAAGAATATTATCAAAAGAATATAATAATAATATATATGTGTCTATATTGAGTTTATTCAAAAATCTTCAATCTTTAAGTATTGTTGGATCATTTACGAGTAGTTATCCACCATTATCAATAGTTGATTTACCATCAATTACTTTTTGCTCTTCAATTCTTACAAAATTATGTATTAATGTACGTAGTTTAGATGATTGTCTTTATTTACTTGATGGTCGTCTTAAACAATTAACTATATTCATTGTTCAAATACGTTATATTTACAATGATTTATCGATTATTCATAATACTGTAAGTTTATATATTTATTTTAAAATTATTTTTTTAACATAACAATTATTGTCTATTAGAACATTGAATAGATTAATGATAAATTGATTTAAATTTTATCTAGGTATTTTTTTTTCTAACCAATAATGATTTTTCTTTTCGAGTTCTTTTACTATGTATTCTAATTGATATAGTGAGAGTTTAGAGAAAATATATCAATTGTTTTGTTTGTCATTAATGAAAACAAAAATTGTTAACACAGTCCTTATAGAATTGATATGTGAAACACGATATTAAGTGTTATTCACACACTTCGAGGACAGAATGACCAAGGTGCTCATCACGATCTGTATGGCGAGAGGAATTTGTTTCATTTTATATGTTCAGATTAAATATAAGAAAAAATTCAAATAGTTGAATATAAATAAAAAATGTTTGATCGATAATTGATATAAATATTTTCATAATAAGATATAGTTTTTAAATATATGTTTGTTGTATTTTCTAGGATGATTTATCTAATTTGAAATATTTTTCATTAACATGTTATAATCTAACTAATGCATATGACAATCGAATGATACCTTTATTTCGTCGTATGATAAATTTAGAAAAATTGACTTTATATATTCGTATTACAGATCGACATACATTTGTTGATGGTACTCATTTACATAAGGAAATTCTTATGCATATGTTACAACTTCATACATTTATTTTTTATATTAGTACTATAATTCAAATTAATGATTTAGTTCATCGTTTATCTAATAATGATATACAACAAACTTTTAAAAATATAGGTTATTATCAAACATCTTGTACAGTAAGCTATTGTCGTCGATCATCCAAAGCAATATGTCATGTTTTCTCACTTCCATTTGCATTTGATCGTCTTGAAGTGATCATTAATAGACTTCCAATTATAATATTCCATCATATTACTTACTTGACGGTGTTTGATATGATTCAATTCAAACAGGAATTCTTCGTTCTAATTGCTAAAGCTTGTCCATTGTTGAAACACTTTGGTATTTTCAATAGAATGTTATTATTAAGGAATTTTGACAAATATAAAGCTGATTATATTCAATCATATTCAATTATTCAATTTTCTCATCTTATTTCACTTGATATGATGGTTCAGGATCAATATTATATTGAACAATTTTTACTTGATACAAAGACTCACGTACCTCGTTTAATTGAATTAAAACTATTTTATTCTCATCTGAAAAATGTTACAAAAAATTTTACAAGAGATGCAACACGACACAATTGTGCTCATATAAAACGATTAATCTGTTATGATACATGTGATTATCCAAAAAAATTTGATCATTATTTTCCTTCTTTGAATATTGTATCTTATCCTAGTAGTACTTGATAAAAATGATTATGATAAAAATTCTCATATTATTTTTTTTCAAAAAATTCTTAAATGTAAATAAAAATCATTTGTTAATAATTACTCTTTGTATATAAAAGATAGTTCGTGTAAGTGAAATTATTTGTATTATTTATTTTTTATAATAGAATAATTGATTGCTATCAATATCTAAACATTTCATAATGGACTGACTTGTAAATGCTCCTTTTTTTTCGAAAAGACTCCTCGTTCTTCTTAATTTGTTGATGATCTTCTTTTCTTATTCTTGTTATGAAAATTAGCTGTAGAGGAACTCATCAAAATAGAATTGGAGAATTTTTTTCATGTAGTCACTTTTTCTTCATAGTCTCAAGTCAAAACCACGGCCTAAGACTATCAAATTCATTTGAAACCTGTTTAAAGTTCATAGAAGACCAGGATAGGATTGCTTGCATAACTTCAATTAAAATTCGCAATATACAGTATCTATAACATGTCACAGCAAAATTTTCATAGTTGAGCGTGGGTAAAATGAAGATGAACACTCACACCCTTCATATAATGGATAATTGTCAAGTGTAATATATATATATTGGTTCGATAAAGTTTAAAGTAGAGATTTGTTTATGTAATTATTGAGTGACTTATAGAAATTAAAAACAAAAATTTGATAAAAGTTGAATTTCCTTCATTTGAATGAGAATAACCTTGCCTTTTTTTTCTCTTAATAAATGTCTTAATAATAATGATTTAGAGAAAAAATGTTTGGTATTTTTGATGAATAACCGAGCAAAAAAAAAGAAAGATAAGACTGATTTTCAACATTCCAAATTTATTTCAAATATGATTACAATGTATAAATGGTCGATAATATCATTATTATTTGTTATAATTAAAATTAATTGTATGGATAATATTTGTTATTATATGGTTACTAAATCTGATAACAATATTGATAGTTGTATTAGTGATCAATGTTATAAATATATTGATCCATATTCAATTATGGTTACACCAAATAATTGTAAAACAAATTTACTTTATTTATCATTTTCATCATATAAAAATTATAGTTTATTTATTAATCGAATAAAATGGAAATTATCTGATTTATTTCCATCAAGATCAATTAATGGAATTCGTCTTTTGAGAATATTTATTAATTATATTGATTATGATGATCAACCAGTTAATCATAATGAATTAATTCGTTTAGGAAATCATATTGATTTATATGAATTATTTATTAAAAATCTTCCAAATAATTATTATCTTGATCAATTAATACATTATGATCAAAATTATCCTCAATGGTATATTATCAAAGTTCAATTGTAAGAATAAATCCTATTGATGTATTTCCCAATTTTTCAGCAATCGACAAATATTGAAAAAGGATGACACTTTTAAAAATATGTTCGAGCTCTAGCAAATAGACTATTGTCAAATAGTTAGTTCTATAGGATGATCTTTTCATTAGATATTCATTAAACAAGCCTTAAAAAAAAGCGTACGTATTAGTAAATCAATATCGTTTGGCGACTTTCATTATTTATATTTTATGTTTCCATTATTGGTAATAGGATGGCAAAATGTAAGGTGAACATTTTGAATAATTTTTTTTACGCTACTTGACTTGTTATCATTAGTCTTTAAGACAAAAATAACGATTTTAAAAAAGTACCTCTATAAGACTCTACGGAGTGATATTATCTGCCAAACAAAGATAAAGTAAAATTTTGAGGAATGTTTGATAACTATCTCGTGAAACATTATTCTATAGAATTAAGAATTTACCCATAGCTTTTTGACTATAGTTCGAAAATGTTTTAAAAAATCATGTAAAATGTTTCTAGTATTTGTAATTCATTGATAACATATAATGAAAATGCTTGTTCAAGTAAAATTGTTATACCATCATTATTTTCTCGTCAACATCAATTATTTACAAAAAAAGAAAATTTTCTATTAAATAATTCTTCATTAATAACCTATTCTAATATTCAATCATATGAACAAAATCAAAAATCAATTTATAATATAATTATTGTAAGTTAAATTTTTGTTTTAATTATTTGATTAAAATAAATCTTAAATAAAGATTTTAATACCATTATTGATTATATTGGTTGTATTAATCGTTTCTATATTGGTCTATAGAAATGTATCTATTAAACGATGTTCAAACATCGATTTAACAACAATAAGACGAAGATCTTCATCGATTCCAACTTTATCAAATGATCTTGAGAACAAAAACAGGTAATTTACTTAATAACTTATTAATAATAATATATCAGTAAATAAAGAATATCTTTGTCGATGCACTTTAGTTTTTCTCACATATCTATTTACTTATTAAGTGTTCCATAGCAAAGATATTGTCTAACATGTTATTAATCGTAAGGCAATATTTGACATGAAAAGTTCTAATCAATTGAAAATTTTCTTTCATAAAAGTTCGCTATTATTTATTTCTATAAATAAATTTATTAAAGTTTAACATCAAACTCGGAACAAAAATTTTGTTTATATCTTTTATTATAAAAGTTTCGATTAAAACGAATTTTTGAACGATCATTTGACTTTTCTTTGAGTAAAATATTAGGATGATAGTTTAGAATTGAATTTTTTTTTGATAAATATTCCTTTATATAGTCCAAAGATTGAGTAAAATGATAATAAGTATCGATCCATTGGGAATGCAGGTTGAACGATTTTTTTTTTGAGTAGTTTTTCTTATTTGAATGCTGCCTATCGAATAAAGGATGATTCATATCAAAAAAAATATTTAATGATTTTTTAAGGTGTTAGTATTTAAATTGAAATCGAATCTTATTCAGTGGTTAACTTCTCTTATTTCTTTTCAATAGATGGCATAAATATATGTTCAAAAAAAAAAGTTTTTAACTCTCCTCAAAATAAATTTGATATAAAAAAATTTGTATAACGTAATTATTTGTTAGTACAATAATTGCAGAGAATGTTGTCAATATGGATCAAATGCTAAACCATATAAAATCTCTCGATTACCATCACCACACAATGAATCAATTTACAAAGAAGTCCAACGACATTTATGAAAGAATTAGTTTAGACAATAATTCTTTATTTGGTCAACAATATTTTACACCAATATCAACTTCATTTCGTTTTTAGTTTATTATTAAATAAGAAGAAAAAAAATTTGCTTTTTTTTTTGTTTTCAAAATAAAATTTATTAAAATTAAAATCGTTCAATTATTGTTATTAATTCTGTTCGACTATTCGATGTAGATATTTGTTTTAATCGATTATTCATATAATAATTATTATAAAATAAAGCAATCATAATAAGAGCTATTATAATGATAATACATACAAATGTAATAAGACTTATCTAAAACAGAAGAAAAAAAAAATTTTTGTTTTTGATTAAGAAAATAATTAAACCTACTAGAATAATTAAATTATTATAATATTGATTATTAATAAAATCATTTTTAATAAATTGAATTTGTTGAGGACATGGTGAATCTGGTAGACTTTCAATACTTTTAATTAATTCCCATTCTACTCGTTCAAATTGACTACAATTAAATATTAATCTTAATGTATCAATTATTTGTTGTTCATTACTAATAAACATATTTTTATCAATAAATAATGTTAAATTATTATTTGTAATAAATCCATCAAATATAAATTCATATGTATCAATATTTGATATAAAATAAGGAGATAATAAACGTAATTGATTAAGTTTAAATAGATCATCATTAAATAATGATGATTGAAATTCAATTTGAAGAAGACGTTCAAGATTTGGACGACCATTAGAAAAAAATGAAGCAAGAGGATTTTCTAATGAAGTTAATTGAAGAAAATTTTTATATGTTGATTGAGATGAAAATTTAAGTGATAAATAATTAGTTCGACATTGTTGATCTTCTAATGATATTATATCAATATATTTATAACAATCTTCATCTAAACAATTATATTGACTTCCATTTAAATAAGAAACAGTAAAATAACAATTATTTATATCTTCTTTTGATAATGATATAACTATTAATTGTATTAATAATAAAATAATCAAGCACATTTTTTTTAAACAATAGATTTTCTTGTTTTCTACTGATAACAGATAACAAAATAGATCGTTTATTCTCTTTCAATTTTTCTTTTATGAACTCGAAAGAGAGAATATTATTATGTTTGTTTATTCAGAACAACAAAAAAAAAGAAAGTGAACATTTATCTTTGTAAAGATGATTAATGATGATATTCTCTTCAACGATAAATCAAATGTAAACAAAATATTATAAATTTAACAGATCATTTATCTAAACTATTTTCATTAGTTCATTGATTCTAATAAGATAAACATAATGATTATTATTCTTCAAACGATTGATTCAATCACTATCTATCATTCTAAAGTGGACCGCAAAAGTTTAAGACACTTTTGTCTTTGAAGTTTTTCATCGAAGATGAGTAGCTAGGTCAAATCCAAATAGTGATTTGAATAGCTCTTGAAATTTCCTATCGAATACAATATGTATTAAATTTTCAAAAGAAACTTTGTAAAGAGAGTTTTCCAGTGAATTGTGTCAGGAGGGTTTTGACAGAAAAATGTTTTCAATATAAGCATCTGAAAGAGTAGAAAATTCCGAACAAAATGAAGAGTCGCCCAGCTCTGTACAATATTCCGCCACAAAGTTATAAACATTAGGGAAAACAAAAAAAAACACGTTTTTCGTCGATTTCTATTATAAAAAGCCCTAAAATTCGATTAAAACCATATTTTTTCTAATGCTTATAACTTTGTGACGGAATATGGTAAAGAGCTGAGTGAGCTTTCATTTTGTTCAGAATTTTCTACTCTTTCAGATGCTTATATTGAAAAAAATTTTCTGTCAAAACTCTCCTGACACAGTTGTCTGGAAAACTCTCTTTATAAAGTTTCTTTTGAAAATTTGACACATATTATATTCGATAGAGAATTTCAAGAGCTATCCGAATCACTATTTGGATTTAACCTAGCTACTCACCTTCGATGAAAAACTTCAAAAATAAAGATGTCTTAAACTTTTGCGACTACATTTAAGTTCATCATAAAATTGAAGATGATGACACCTAATTATTTATCGAAAATTTCGAGATTTATTCTGTCTATTTCAAGTAGAAATATAACAAAGTTTTATATCCAAGATATTTATTATTCCTTAAACAGAATTGGATAATATTAAATAGTCGACACGGTCAACGATAAGTTATATTCGTACATATTATTATAGAAGCCAGATTATTTTAATGGAATGCTATTCTAGTATATAATTATATTGTAAGAACTTACATAATTTTAAAAAATCGACATCTAAGCAGAAAATAATTAATAAACATTCGTTCAATGTAAAATTGTGTTTCTTCAAAAAACAACCTAACTTCACAAATAATAATATCTTTTAAAGAGAATATTAACAATCATCTTTAGTGCTACAGATATTTTAATATTGTAAATTTTCTTTAGCAAACGTATTTTTTTTACTCGTTTGATCGAACTGCAACTATTCTAGAAAGATAGAAAGTCGTGGTAACGCACTCATTCAAAAGGACCTCTTCGATCAGAGCCATACGAAAAAGCTCACATTCCTAAAAATTTTCTCGCTCTGAACAAAATACTTTTATCTGTATTTGAAGCTAAGACAACAGATCTGATAATGGTTGTTCCTACAACGAGTTATCACTAAAATATTATGGTAACGCACTCATCAACCTTTTTCGACCTCCTTAAAAAAGCATATTTTTTAATAGCTTTGACAAAAATAGAAGGCGATCCATTGATATTAAACTGTAGCTCAATCTTCGGTAATATCACTATTATTCATCATTTTTGCATAAAAAATGCTTGATTTTGACTGGCGACCACTATTTCTTCTCATCATTATCTAAAACAAATGACATCTATCGATAGAGAATATACGAAAAGCAATAAAAAATTTTTGAATGAATAAATTCGGTCGTCTTATGTTCGAGAAATCTTCTGCTCAACTTTGACCGCGCTGGACTGTCGTTAGCTGGACAAGTCGTACTCTTCTGCTAATACATGAAAATGTGAGTGGACATAAATGAAATTAGAAACAAACTTTCTCTGATGGCAGCACATGTATGTTGATGCCCCTATGACAACTTACAGAGATTGCTCTCTTCTATCAACCATTCAGCAGCATGTCCGACTTCCAACAAATATTTATTGGCTAATAGAGCCATGGCTACGAACACATGATATACATTTGTTTGAAGAAAAAAAACTCACCTATATCGTTTGTTTTTGTCTTGCAGATTGTGATAAAATGTCCACATATAATAATGTGTTGGGTAATTTTACCTCGCATGCGAATGATTTAAGTGATGTGGAGGATTACTATGAAGATTCAGGTTCTGAACCAGAACCTGAAATGGGTCTCAATCGTAATACTAATAAATATTCTCAAATCAATACCTTTGATGAACGAACTCAATTTGTTGAATCATTACTTAGTAAGTTAATCAAACATTAATGTATACGTATAATTAAAAATTTTGTCTTTATGACTCTCTATTAAAATAAACATGCACATCGTCATCATCATATTTTTTTGAAATTCATGATAGTATAAACTTTGTTGATGATAGAAGAAAAAAATATTATTCCTTTACAACAATATGTAAATAAAATACTATTGTTTATCAGTAAAAATGAAGAGTGAGAGAGAGAGAAACTTACATTAATCAGACTCTTCATCTACTTTTATTTGTACAAACATTTTCTTTTTTCAATACTTTATTTGTTGTTTTACCAGAAAATATAATAGTTTGATTTGATGTAAAACATAAGGCATAATCTAACTTTGTCAAGATACTACGACAATACTTTCGAAATTAGTTGATACATTCATTTTATATTTTCTTCTTTCTTGATATTTGATATTGAATTGTTTTTAATGACTATTTAAAAAAAAAACTGATTTAGATGAACGACGTGGTTCACTCACCTTGGCTAGTAGTGAAGCTTCACTACCAACAATGTCGAGTACTAGTCGTGCAAGTCGAATGTCAACAACTACAACAATTGATAATCGTCCTAAACATTTAATATTGGGTAATTTTGAATTAATTAATGTTGTGTAAGTCAAAACGAATACAAACAATATTTATAAAAAAAAAAAAAAAAAAAAACTTTCTTCAATTGTAGTGATTGTGAAGAACATGTCCTCTGTTGTAAATATAGTCCACAGGGTGATTCATTTGCTGTTGGATTAGGTAATGGTACAATTAAAGTACGTTTTTAAGTTTCTTTAATTGTGTTAATTTGTACCATTTTATAGTTAGACAGAAAATCTTAATTAGTAAGTTCTTATTTATTATGTTTTCCCAAGAAAACGTTAATGAAGTACATTACAATCTACAATAAAAATCTTCTTCTATATGTACGTCTTTAGTTTCCAAAACAGGTGAAATTCTGTGTTATGACACAGAATTTTTGTCAATTTTGAAAACAAAAGATGTATATATAAATTTAAGTTTTGTATTATAGATTGTAGAGCTTTTCACGTAGCATCTTGAAACATAACCATTTGTTCTAGTTCATTCGTTATTTATTAGTATAAAAATCGAAACAAACGATATAAAAATATTCTTTAAAAAGATTTCAAATCGAAAATTATTTTCGACATATAACTTTAAAATATATTATTGTAGATTTATTCGAAATCAGGTCAATTTCAATATTCCCTATCTGACAATGATACAAAAACTCGACGTAAATATTATTTATTTATATTGAACATATATATTTTTATTGAATATTTTATATTTCTTAGGTTATCCTGTAACATGTTTGAAATTCTATGCAAATAAAGATGATTTAAAAGCTGATCATCAAAAAATGTTAGCTGCTACTTGTATGTCAAATTACAAAGAAAATCTTTTCATAAGTATTCTTTTTTTTTGTTTTGTATAGATACTGCTGGTTATGTCAAAATTTGGCATTATTCAACTCAACAATGTGTTTTTACATTCGATGAAAAAGAACGACAACCGTTAGCACTTGATTTTAATAGTACCTATACACATTTATTTGTTGCTGGTATAAAAAAATCATAGGAAAAATTCAAATTCATTTTAGATTTATTTCTTTGTTAGGTAGTGATTGTGCGATAAATTGTTATGATTTTACAACAAAAAAATTAATTCATAAATTTCAAGCATCGTAAGTTTTTTTTTTTTTTTTTTCTTAATTAAATTGTTCTAATTTATTAAATAATGACAGACAAAGTCGAGAAAATATGGATGGTCATAAAAGTCGTATTCATGCTATACGTTCACATCCAACTATAGAAACTATTTTTCTTACGGGTGGTTGGGATGATACTATTCATTATTGGGATGAACGTACATTACATTCACAAAAACATTTTCCTGGTCCACATTTATGTGGTGATGCTTTAGATATTGTTGCTGAACATCAAGTTATTTTAACAGGTTCTTGGAGAAAATCTTCAACATTACAAGTTTGAATAAATAGAATAAAAATGAATTTTTTGTTTATTGAATATTTATAGATTTGGGATTTTACAACAGGTGAATTAATCAAAGATGTTTTTAAAAATAATGCTACATCAATGGTAAGTGTAAAATTTGATAAAAAAATATTGAATTTAATAATTATTTTAGCTTTATTGTACGAAATTTTCTGTGAAAGAATATATTTTATGTGCTGGAAATGATAAAAATGAAGCTATTATTTATGATTATTCAAAATTAAAAGTGAGACAAAAAAAAAAATTTTTGTTTTCCTTAATACATATTAACATATGTTTTTTTTGTTTTAAAACAGATGGTCGGTGGTATAACAGATCTTGAAAATGGTGTTTATTGTGCTGATACAGATGTCAATCGATTAAATATGATTGTTGGTTCAGGAAAAAATATTTTTATTGTCAATGACAAATCTCGTATTAGATAAACAAAATATTATTTATTTGTATGTGCCTCTTTCGAGATGATTTCTTTTTTTTATACTCTTGTGATAAATTATGATAATCAATTGCCTAAACGAGTCAGAAACTCAAATATAGGGAAAAATATATAATACAGTAGTGGGATGCTTGGAAAAAAAAGTATCAATTAAACAAACAAGTTTGTTCATAAATACTATAACGAATAAGATTCAAAAAGAAATTTTGAATAACATATTGTGTTGCACCTAATTTTAAAAAGATATTGTTTCTTTTCTTTAATCTAAATATTTGAATGTTTGCCATCAATAGTAGTTTGAGGTAATGGACAAGTACCAACTAATGATGATATTTCAATAAGTTGAGATGATTAATCATGTTCCACTTTAAGCTACATGAGGGTGTGGATGGAGTGTAGGTTATGAAGAAAATGCCCATACTTTCACCCTCAAATATTGATAAATTCTATTTTCGATGCGCTTTAATTTAATATAAACCATGTCTTCCATAGTTCATTTAAGTTCGATTAAGTTTATTGTTAGCTGGAGATATAACACGAAATACTTTTTTTTTCTATAGGAAAAAGTTTACGACACTTGTCATTATTTTTTATTTTATTGCAAAAATAAAATAGAGAAATTGCATCATTCTCAGTAAGAACTTTCTTATCCTTGGCACTTCGTCAATGTGTCTTTATTTTTACAGCATATTCATAATCAAATTTCCTGAGAAAACGATGTACGGCGTCTTTCGATACTGCTTATGGTAAACAAACATATAATTCTACTCACATTTAATCGATTATCAGATCGTTTCAAATTTGGAAGTAGGAAGTGGCTATGTGCACTCAGGAAGATAAAACCCTTCTATTGAGAAATTTTAAGTTATACTAACTTTTATATGCTCATTATTATTAATATAAATCAGATATTTTAAATTATTATGAATTTTACCTGTGAAATTGTTTCTTACGAACGAAAAAAAAGACGATCAATTCCAATAAAGATTAATTAATTTAGAAACATAACTAGGTATTCCTCTCTCACTCTTGAAAAACAATAGTTGCTGCTCTATTATTTGTCAGAATATTTAACAAAAGTTACATTACATCAATTTTTTCCTTTCTCTTAAATGTAGCTTCCTTCTGTTGGTTGAGCATGGAAGGCAAGGTTTTTTTTTCGTGATTAATTCGTTTACGAAATGGAATATTGAAATGTAGAAGAATTCGACATCGAAAGATGTGCTCTATAAAGATACGCTGATTAATATTCACTTCAAAGTTTCCTGTAGCACATTTTATTGACACTTTTATAAACCTAAGACTATTAATAATGCTGCGAGGGTACTCTGAAAAAAACTGATACGATACGAAACTTAAAAAATGTTTCGATTTTGTTGCAAAATTCGAAATCTTCTAAAATACCTTTTTTTTTGAGTGTAGTATATGGATGAGGATGTTCGTAAGAACTTTCAGTCATTTTGGTTTCCTAAACAGAAATTCTCACGTGATTATTGGATTAAATATATTTGAAATAATGAAGTATAGATATTACATTAGAAGCATACGAGGATAACGGATACTATTTCAAAATTAGTTGAATTTTATTCGAATTGTATACTTTTTTCTATATTAGTTTGGTTGTAACACCTTGATTCGTACATGATAATGAACATAGTAAATGATTTATCAAGTAACACTCGTAATAATTTAAAATATCTGATTTATATTAATAATAATGAGCATATAAAAGTTATTATAACTTAAAATCTTTCAATAAAATGATTCTATCTTTCTGAGTGTACATAGTCACTTCCTTTCAAATATCCCGTGTTATTCAAGTTTGATGATTTTACTTCGCACTCAACAGTATGAAATTTTGAGTTGTTTAGATATTTCAGATAAATTAATAGTCAGATTGATATAGAGCCATTGTTTGCGCTCGAATACAAGGTTGTATGGACATTTTCATTTTGAGCAGGCTTGAATTTAAGTATCAGAAATATATAATCAACTATTGAGCTAACAATGAAAAATGTCTTGAACTTTCGCCTATAGGTAAAAAATGTATTTCGCTCTATATCTTCAGCTAACAATCAACTTAACTGAACATAAATGAATCGTATGATCTCTATGCCGACCATGCATATGTAAAAACATTTATTCTTTCTTACCTTTTCAAAGAAAATAAAAAAATAAAATATATCTCAAACTTTTGCTGAGTACTTTATACGATAATAATTATGTTTTATTTTGTTTTCTATTATTGATATATTTATAAGTAATATCATGTATTATCATTACAATGAACTGAACTTTCTATTCTAATAATAATTTTCTTTTACATTTATAAAACAGCATCAATTTGATCTTCAATGTGGTTTAATCAAAATTACTAAGGTTTTTGCTATGTAATGAACCTCATAGCTGAGATGAGTTATATTATTGTGGCTCTGCTCATCCACACTCTCAAAAGCATATCGTAGATTTTCCGTTAAATTTCATGAAAAGATAGGACATTGAGTTCATACCTTTATTCTAATACAAGCAATAGTTTCAAATAGAAAAGTTATGAGAAAATTTACTTTCTGATGTACATCATGTTAAGACGAGTCTTCTTTGCGTTCGTCATAAGATCTTCTGTTTTATTATAAAGGCTACCTGATAATAAGAGGTGACTGTATTGGAATAGAGGAAAATATCGTAGCCAATTTCACTGATGTTCATCATCACTAAAATCAAACGAGATCAAGATCAACTCCGATTGCATTCGAGTCAATTCGATGAGAAGTTGTTGAAAACAATTTTTAGTCAAAGAAAATCAGTCGCTTCAAGTTTAACTTTCTGATATTCAGGTCATGCTTTAATCAAATGGAAACCTGATAAATCGTTGTAGAACCATATCTATTTTGTTAGCTAGTGGCATTCCAATCTAACATTTGTAATGAGAAAAAAAGAACTCTTTTTCATATAAAAAAGTTTTCAAAAGAAGGATTATTACTTCTGACGAAATCACGAAATGGAAAAGAATAGTTCACACCGAATACAGGATATTAATTTGGAAAATTCGAATATACAATTTGTATCTTCGACCATACATCAGAAAAAATGAGATATGATTCAATTGAGGTGTACCTTATCTTAATATTTCCAAAGCATCGTTTGGATGCTGAAGATGTTAGGTTCAAGAGATCTATGTACCTTTCAGCGCTTTTAAATCTAACTGTTTCGAAACAAATCAGAAAAGTCTCCTGAGAAATAGCGAGATACAAAATTCAAATTGAAACACTATGGATTTCTTCATACATGAATCAATTAAGATTAGAAATGATTTAATAGACGTACCTATTTTAATAAGACTGACGGCCACATTACGGAAGACGTCGAAGTTTTGAAAGAGCATAACGTAAATACCAACAATCGGAACATATTGAATGTAGCAGAGTAACGCAAGATACTCAAGGAAAAGTTTGAATGCCTTGGCTTTCCATTGTACAGGGCAACGCATGAGAATTTTCTTTTGAAAATCATAATCAACCATACAAAAAAAAGGTTGAGTATAAGGGCATTAACTTCAAGAATCAATTAGAATGTTTTCGTCATACTATAGAGACACTGTTCGACGATGTGTGATTGTGAATAAATCGAAAATAAACACGATTTATTTTTCAAAGACAAGGATGAGTTTCCTCACTTCTAGTGAAACATTAAAAGATCATTATCTTCATATAATTGACCATCGAAAATTACGCAAACTTTTTGAAAAATAGATTGAAATATTGTCATTTCGATAGTTTCGACGTTGATCAGCAACTTCTCTTCTTCGATGAATTTCAACAAATCGTATTTCTCGTTAGTGACATGTCGTTTGGCAAACTCTTTCATTTCGGAGTCTAGGTGAAAAGTAACATTCGACTTTTGTTTAACTCGAAAAAAAAATCAATAAGGTCGACCATAGTTAGACCGAATTGGTTCGCAACTGTTTCAATTATATAGGATAACAATGAGTTTACTGTCTGCAGATTCTGGACATTAAAACTTGTATTGTAAATCGGGTCCAGATAGTTGTAGAATAATTTCACTCGTCGAATGGCATCAATTAAAAGAACTCTAGTACTGCTAAAGACTTCATGCACTAGCAGATGATGATCATTGTTCATTTGACGATCCTTTAAAATATTCATTTCTTGTTTTCACACGTTAGCCTTTTGTTTGAGTTCATTCACTTCTGGTCTAAGCTCAACAACTTGTTCCTAACCTAATAGTATAGAAAACATACAAAACGTAGAAATTTCTAAGACGAAAAACAGTACTCACATTTAATTTATCAAACATGACCGTTATTTCAGCAAAGGTATTATCAATGCTTTTTGTCTCTTTAGTCAAGATCAATTCAATTTGATGACTTCTTAAATTTTGATGAATGTCAAGCTTGCATTCATTAGTTGCGTCGCGAACACGTTCTCGTAAACTGAGAACTAACTCTATCTGTTACACGATTTCGATACAAATGATGAATACCAGCGTCTAATTCTGTGATAAAACAATCGAAAAGTTCCAGGTACAGATTCTCATTGTTTGTCTAGATAATACAATGTTTACAATAGAGAAGTCCGATATCGTCGGTCATCGTATCCAGGTGGAAGATAACGAGTCGTAGACAGTGTGAAAACGGTGATCGTTTACATGTCGCTAGAAATATCGCTCGATACGACTATTGTCGTTCGCCGTTATTTAGCTTCATTTCGTCAATTAATGGAAATTACTTGTTTGCGTACTATAAAATAGGTTAACGCACGTTATTATTGGTTCTTTTTGTAATTTACGAAAGAAATGAATTTACTTATCAAATCGCAGCAAGTTTCGTTTCAATACATTTGAATATAACGACATCTATTGAATTTTAGAAAGACACTCTATTTTCAGACAAATACAAATAATTAAATACTTTGTAATTTGGCAATAATACTTGTCAATCATGACTATTCACTTAGCAAAGACTAATAGAAAAGATCTAACACGATGAATTGATGTATGTGTACGCACTTAGTAAATCTTCTTATTTTTAAATTTTAGTGTTTTTGTAATCGAAAGAATAGTAGGTGACATTTTCTTTAACAGCTATATTGAGTCATTGCCTGCATAAATGCATTTTTTTATTTTATAGATGAATATAGAGTGTCGGTGTGGATATTCTCTTTTCTAAAACGTACAATCGCACACCCATACAGAAACAGCAAAGTAGACCATCTGTCTATCATGTTTATTTCTAAATTTTTAAGAACGACACGAAAAGCTACAGTATGTGTTCTCACTGATGATTGATGGTGTTAAGCAGTGACAAATAAATATCATATTGTTTTAGTGTAACGAACATTCACTACTTTATATGTTAATATTGAGCGACTTATCATTAGTTAACAAGTAATTTTTCAAACGTCAAGCTGATTTTAGATGTTTTTTTGGACGTATATAATTACTTTCTGCACTGCTGACTGATCGAATGATTGAAGAGATACAACGTTGTAGTTGACAATGTACTGTAATTATGAAGAACAGCAACAGGTATTCATGAATTATCTATTGATTTGTCATTCCTTAATGAACATCTTAATGTAGACGTGATGAGATCAACCAATTGTAGTTGACCGAAAAATTCGATAGCAGGTACGAACGAAACTGAATAAAGTTATTTCTAACAATTCTTCCATCGGATAGCATTGGGACAATAGTAAGCGCAAGTGAGTAACAGATTGGCAGTTAATCTATATCATAAACAAGAAAATATTGTACAAAATGCTGAAAAATATCAACGAATAAGTGAAACATGGGTAGGAGAAAAGAATATAAAAAAAACACCTATTAAAAACTTATTTCAAATAATGAGAATACTTTTCCTTAATATTTCTAGAAAAATTATTTGAAATACATAGAGAACAGACCTTTCAATAGGCTAGACTAAATCTAGCTCTGATCCGATTTTGCAATTGCCATTCATATGCTAAGAGTCTCGGCTCATGGATTAAATCTTGAATATAAAACACAAAATTCCGCAGAGTTGTGTCTTATTATCACTGTAAAAGCTTTTTTCTTTGAAAAATCTCATTTAGTCCTTTCGTTGGTTCAAACTTTCTACAATGAAGTACGAGTAAGTACACAGAACAGAACTAATAAGAACGTCAAATCAGAGTAATAGTAATTTCCGCAAAATTGTCGACACAAGATTGACAACGTCAATTGGTTTAAGTATGTCACTAACTGACGTAGGCCATTAGTATTTTGTTAGTCTTGAGTTGATAGGTAGATGCTTTGTCGACAAATACTGAACACTAACTAAATTGTCTATTTACGTTAGAGCAATTTCCTTTTATTCAACAACAGGACGTTGTCTCATTCTCATCTTTAAAGAAATATCTATGAGAAAAATTTTTAACTACGTAGATTATCGGCCATTGAGCATCCATGAATTGAGCTGATTGTCTTAGATCAATCCCATCCATTGAGAGCTCTGTTGCAAAAAAAAATACGTTGTATATTCGTGTACAAATTAATTCTTTTTCAGTGATTTCAAATGAATTTATAGCATTAGTTTATGATTATTTCACAGCTTTATATATAAACGATGATTAAAATTCGATTTTTTCATTGTTTCAAGCAGGTTCCACGAAAGTAGTTCGCGTAAAGGATAAATTATTATCTTATGAAACATATTCTTACGAGAAAAATCCTTCAACTAATAAATCACTTTTAATTCGATACTATGCGAATTACGTAGACCGAAATGGACTATGAATTCATCAGAAAAACTAATTTTCGAATTCCGACTTGAAACTTTGCATAGAAGCAAGCCTTAACAAGAGTCGTTTATTGTGAAAGTTACAGATCTTTTGACTTCCGTCTATCCTAAAATAAGAATAGCAGATCTGTCAGTTTATAAAAGAGATGTGAAAGACACAGTATTACCATAGATGTAAGTTTCAAGTCGAAATTTGCAAATCATCTTTTCTGGTATTCTTGAGGTGGACCATGGCATTCATTTAAAAAACTACAGTATCTCTGTAGCAATAAGCTAAGGGCCTGAACTCTTTTTTTTTGGAGTATTCATAGCTCATTTGAGTCTATGTAGTGCACATAGTCTAGACTCGAAAGCGATCTATCAATTGAAAAACTTCTATCGTCGGACATGTCTCTTACAACTATAGACTCTTTTGATGTGTATTGATCACAAAGATTTGATTTATGAACGAATACAATATTCCTTTTTATCTTTTGAAGATAAATTATCTTTAGATTACAATTGACTATAATCATCAATTGAGTTTCAATATCATCAATAAAAGAACTGGAACTATCTCAAAACCAAAAAAATGTATTGGTTACGAAAAGTGTGAACTAGTGATGGTCGTAAATATAATCGAACACCTGATAACATATACATTTATGAGTATTCACTTTTCTTTTTTTTTTATAACTTCACTTCAACTAGGCCATGGCATTTAAAGATTTCTTGACATAATATAAATTTACTTCTTTTTTTTTGATTTTTCTCTCTGAAAATTTCATTTTATATTAACATTTCCATATACCATTTGATAAACATAGAAAAAAAAAGAAAAATTACACATGCAACTTCATCTGTTTAAAGAGAGAAAGAATAGAATCAACAACAGATATAGAAAAAAAAAAGAAAATGCGACGACATAGATTATTATTAGAACAAAAAACATCTTTGAATTTTTTTTTTCTGTACTTTGACTGATTTAAGGATATACATTGACTGATTTTTATTTTTTATTTTTTTTTCTCGTTTCAATTCGTTTTACATGCAATTCATACAATTTGATTGATTCGATTGTCTATTGCCTTGTGATAGACCAGGAGATATTCCAGATGTACCTTCAATTGAATTTACTGGAGTCTTTTTAAGTATTAGTCTTGCCATTTCGAAAAAAGCTTTTTCAACATTAACATTATTTTTTGCTGATGTTTCAAGAAATGGTATTGAATGTTCGCGTGCTAATGCTTCACCACGTCCTCGTGTAATACAACGTTTATCGTCCATGTCACATTTATTACCAATAATCATTTTAACAACATCATCAGATGCATGATCATCAATATTACGTAGCCATTTATTTATATTTTCAAATGATCTTGCTTGTGTCACATCATAAACAAGCATTATTCCAGTTGCTCCCCGATAATAAGATGCTAAAATAATAATAATAATATATTTAAAAAAAAATGAATGAATCTTACTAGTTATTGTATGAAATCGTTCTTGACCGGCAGTATCCCTAAGTAATAGAAATTGAAAATATATATATAATTATATCTTGATGTTCTAATAGCTTTTTTTTTTTTTGCTCTTTGCAATACTCATGGGAATTGTATGTAGTGATCTCAATCCTAATCTATTACAACTTTAGGATATAACTGTTCGAATAATTAGAGATTCTTCTATGATAAAATCTAACGACAAACTTGATTATATAATGAATAGTTTTAATAACACGCAATATTAATCATTCATTTTGAAAGCAGGTAAAGATGATTATCTCTACATGTACGTGTAGACATTGTTTCCCAGAGGCAAATATATAAAATTAGAAGACAGTATTATCTATGATTTTGATTCATATTTATCATCATCTTCATCAATTTTATTCTTTCTATATATTTCTTACCATATCTGTAATTTTATTTTTCGTCCATCAAGTTCGATTGTCTTTATTTTAAAATCAATACCAATCGTAGAGATAAATGAAGCATTAAATGCATCATCAGAAAATCGAAATAAAATACAAGTCTTTAAAAAAAAATAAAACAATCAATTATTTATATTCTTCTTTTTCTTATATATAATTACTTACTTTACCCACACCACTATCGCCAATTAATAATAATTTAAATAGAAGATCATAATTCTTTTTGGCCATTCTCGGGCCAATGTTCTACAAATATAAATCAATTATATTTTAGTCTATTCAAATGATAATAATCAGTTAAGATGATCTTTATTTAGATCTACATATATATATCAGAAAAATATAAAAATATCATTATATTCTTAATATTATTTATACATTAATCAACAAAACGAATGAAAACTACCTTCTGACTAATGTCGACAATCGATGAAGTATCGCGTTTAAGCGATTGATGTCGACGAGATGAAGATGATGTACGTTCATGTAACCAATATTGTGCAAATTCACTCGTTCGTTTCAATGAAAAACATCGACGATGATGATAATGATGATGACCAGACATATGAGATGTACGACAGCTGACAACACTCGTTTAGTCTCTACGACAACTGACTAAGTACTATTGCTGACATTCATCAGGTGTCGAAGGAGAAATGAGAGAAAGAAAAGGAAATCAAATATTACTCTTAACCTCTATGGCAGCGACAGCGATAGAACAAAAATGATCGGCATTTTTTCTCTCTCTCTCTCTCTCTCGTGCCTCCCTTTTATTTCATTTGTATGTGTGCATCTATCCATGTTCATCTATTAGAAACCACAAAAAAAAAGAACGATAGAAAAGAGGGAGGCGGAATGACAACTATCGTATATGTATTCATTCCATGCTTCAAGGCAATCTAACAAATGTCTCCTTAGATATAATATTTAATCAATGACCAACATCTCACATTACGCGCTCATTCCATTTACTATTAAAAGAAAAGAGAAAGACAACAATGGATGTTATTTTTTTTTTTTTTTTTTGTTTTAATCTATTCTTTGTTTGTGTATAGGTGGAATTCACACAAAAATAAAATAATATAAGGAAAAGATTCAATCAAACTACGAGAGAAAACAAACAGATAATAGTATATGTGTAACTTGGATAGGATATTCAAATATGGTTTGTTTCTTGTTTTCACTATAGTATCCGCCTATATACTGCTAGAAGAAAAAGAAAATTATAAAAGAAGAAGAAGAAAAAAAAAACAGGATTGATTTAAGCAAAATGTCAAAATGAAAAAGAGAACATCAACAAGAAAAAAATGATGATGATGATGGTGAAAATTGATGCTAGTGTAATTCTTTTTCATTCTTCTTAGGATCTGTCAGATCTTTTTGTTTTTATAATTCGAGAAAGATTGAACGTGAATCCTCGATATATTGTTTGATTTTTCGAAGAAATAGAACGGCATCACGACCGTCCAATATACGATGATCATATGTAAGTGCAACATACATCATTGGACGAATTTCAATCTGACAATAAAGGAAATAAAAATCAAGGACAAATCAAAACAAAAACAAAAAAATCATACCTTGCCACCAACAACTACCGGTCGATCAAATACTCCATGCATACCAAGAATAGCAGATTGTGGTGGATTTATAATTGGTGTACCAAATAATGAACCAAATACTCCTCCATTGCTAATTGTAAATGTACCACCATCCATATCTTCAATAGCAAGTGAACCTTTCTTCGCCTATGAAGAAAAGAAAAAAAAACCAAATACATAGATATATATATATCGATGTATGACAAAAGTTTTCTATGTAACTTTATATACGACTATGATAAAATGTTGATGTTCTATTCGAATCACATAAGGATCAAATCTTTATAGCTAATTTAGAAATTTTAATAGACTATTAACATTGAATATGGATGATTTCCCATAAGGAAAAATCGGAAAAATTTATTTTGTGATTGACAACTAAGGTCATGTTTAATCAAATCAATGTTACATAAAATGACACTGTAAAAACAAAATGAAAACATTCATCATCTATGAGATCAGTAGTGATTTATTCTTAATTCATCTTCAGTTACAGAGTCAAGTTCTCAGTGTTTTAGGCTACGTCTAAATTGCGAACAAAAATTAAGCCAATTAAGAAAAAAGTGTTCGCAATTTGGAACACAGAAAATAACGTTGATCTTATTTTTATTGCGTTTCCAAATTGCGAAC
>CAJNOL010002378.1:0-16456 GCA_905250125.1 Rotaria sordida | reverse complement strand
TCCTTCTCGTCATCTGAAGAAGGATATATCTATCTATCAAATAAAAAAAACCGCAGTTTAATAGAATAAATTATAGTGAAGAAAAATTTGTTCAGAGATTGATATTTTGCAAAAAACTCAGTTTTGAGAAAAACGAAGATGACGAAAGTGATGGTTATTTATATAGTATTATGTCGAGCGATGAAGACGCATACGAACCAGGTGGTGATGATTTAGATTGAACTTTTATCTGCTTTTTATCGTGTTTGTTTTGAAATAAAATGAATATACAATGAAAAAAATCAACTAGTCATTTTTTTTGGGTCTATACAAGTAATAATAGTTCCAACTAACTTAAGTTTTTTTACAAAAATCCCACAAAAAACTTATAGATTCAATAATATCTTTATGGATTTGTAAAGTAGACAACTCAAGCATCATGCCCATGTGTTTATCTCAAAATCCATTTTTTTGACGAAAATCGACTTTTTGGAGGGGGGGGGGGGGAAGCCTTAAAGAATTTCGACAACTTTTTTGTTTTCATCGAAAAATTTATCTCTGATTCTCCTCATGGATTAAACAATAAATAAATTCAATGGAAACCCTACATATCCACCATTTTCTCCTCTAATAACTTTCGAAATTTCTTACTAATGTTCAAATAGTGTTTTGATGAAATTCATGTTTCGTCTTATCCCTGAGGGGTAAACTTTTTGATGAAAGAAAAAAAAAGTTCCAGAAATTTTTTAAATCATACATATATCAACTTAGTTTTCCATGCTGATTTCGAATATCATATTAGTTTCCATTAATTAACCAAGAAAAGTACTCGTGAATACTTCATTACAATCAACACACATAGTTCTAAATGAACAGCGAACTATCATCAGTTGAGCAACTTCTTTTTTTTCTTTTTTCTGTTCTGGAAACATTACCTGACACGGCTGATGTTGGTTTAGCAGCATCACCACTTGTATTAATTACAGCTACTTGAGCACCGGATGTCACATTGTCTCCCTCATTAACAAGTAAACTTTCAATTGTACCTCCTGTCGGTGCATTAACACTTAAATTTGTTTTATCGGTTTCAATTTCAGCTATTGTTTCATCAGCAGATACTTTGTCACCGACTTTTTTTAAAAAACGAATTGTACCATCTTTAACCGATTCAGGAAATGATGGTGTTGGAACCTTTATTGATTCGACTAATCAAAAAAACAAAAAAAAATAACAAACAACTAATTTGTATTAATCGAATAATAAAATAAATACATACAAAGAATTGAACTTGTATGAAGACATCGATTCAATGCATATACATTAGCATGAGGTGTATCGATGACGAATGTTTGATCAGAAAGTGTCTATAAAGAAGGAAAGGTGATTTTCTTTTTTCTCTTTATGAAAAAAAGATTTCCCAACGGGTGTCTAATTTTTCTTTGTAGATTTTTAAGATATCAAACTCGGACTATCTAATATGATTTTTTTTTGTAACAACGTTATTCTTTTTCTTTTGTTCATAAATTTCTTACTCGTTTTTTAAATCGATCTTGTTCCGCTGATAAAATTCGAGTTGCCGATTGAGATATTGCCGAAAACGAACATTGTTGTTGATGTAAATTCGTTCGATGTGGATACGTTGTAGATTTTGTTGCAGCAGCAACAACTATTCGTGTTGTTGAATTTGACCGTAGTGCACGTAATGATGCACTACGCAATGAGACAATATGAGACATATCTATCTAAAATAACGACATTCAAATAAATAAATATCTGTCCCATTGATATTCAATAATACGAAATTAAAACAAAAAAAAAGAAAAAGGTCGAGAAGAAAATGACTATAATTCGAACATATAGAGCTCACCTGAAGGTAGAGTGACTATGGTCTTCCTATACGAACAGGTCAACTCTATATGTCATAACACAAGAAAAAAAGCGTAATGTAAAAATTTATCTTGCAATAGACTAGTACACAGTGTCATGGATATGTACAACAACAACAAAAAAAAATATGTGAAACAAAGTGTAATATGCATATGAAAATCAAATATTGAAAATACATATACACAAAGATAAACATCCAAGATATACAATAGAGGTAGAGGACTACAATAGAATAATAAAAATAATAAATATATGACCAATCCATATGAGTTTATAGTATATAAAAATAAAACAATACATCACCATGAAATTAAAAAAAAAGTAAAATTCGAAGACATACTCTTAATTATTTGGATTATAGAATAATAATAGATTATTGCACTTATTCACCACGATATGTAACAATATTTTTTTCTGTTTCATATAATTTAATTTCATATAATTGTACATTATTATATTGTTGTTGAATAGGTAACGATAATTGTTTCCATATAAATACAATTAAATTTTCTGTTGTACTAACAATATTTTTTGTACGAAAATATTCAACATCTAAATCTAAATGTTTATGATCGAGTAAATTAAGTACATATATCTGAATTAATTCCTTTAGATTACTAATATTCATTACCATGCCTGTTTTATTATCAATATGACCGACAACAGTTACTTCAACTACATAATTATGACCATGTCCATTTGGATTATTACATTTATCAAATATTTGAATATTATCACTATCAGATAAATGTATGGAATGAAGTCGATGACTTGCAGAAAATGTTTCTCGTCGTGTTAAATAAACTTTTGGTGAATGAGACATAATCTTTTCTTTTTAATCTAAAATAAAACCGTATTATTATTATTATTATTATTATGATCATTATATCTTCCCCTCACCCCAAAAAAAAAAAAACATAAATAAATAAATAAATAATAAGCAAAATCGTTCTATCTATCTATCTTATTGCAATTATGATTCAATTAAATATTTTGAGAAAAAAAAACAAAAAAAAATAATAATAAAAATTTAATCTTATCACAACAAAATCGCTGAAATAATTTATTGATATGATTTTATATGAAGATTATTAATTAACCATTTATCATTAACTGTCCAAGCCTGTTCACCGGCAATAAATGTTGATAATACATTTAATTTATCATCAAGTAAAATAAAATCAGCATCAGCACCAAATGATAATGTACCTTTTTGATTTTCAATATGAAGTACTATAAATAATAATAATAAACGATATTTTTTTTCATTTATGTAAATAATATCTATTATTTTTTTCAAGATATAATTCAAACAAAAAAATTAATAATGAAAAATTTTCTATCGAATATTTTTGAATACATATTACATAAGAATATCTTTTTAATGTTACTTTATTTCAATGCTACTGTTGTTATTCTAACTATTTGTGATTACATTTCCTCACCATTCTCTTATATAATCCTTCAGAAATACAATACGGAAGTAGTTCATATATTATAACGAAACGTTATTGACATATGGTCTATGATCATTAATTAACAACATCTGTCACAGTCTGTGGCGTTTCCATGGTTACGTTTGCCGCAGTCTGTAAGAGGAGTCCAAATTTCTGCTTCTATACTTTAACATTCCTTTTAGATCGTGTTGTACAAAAGTAGGAAATTTTTCTAGAATTAAATATAGTATGATCTCTCTCTATACAAGTGCCTTCTTATAATGGATAGTCTCTAGTCTGTCTTAAACAAATTTTGCTAGAAATGAGCACCTCCTTATTCTGAATAGGGGGCGCTCATTTCCGGTTCAATGAGAAATAACGAACTTCTGTAATGTAAGCAGCATATGTTCTATCATTCAGGCATAGAATGATCAAAAACACCGTGTTATGATAAACAATCATGGGATAAATATAAAAAGAGAATGATCTAATCGTGCATATATTTAAAAGACAATAACAATAATGCTTGATATAAGATTTCATTATTTTTGTCTTAACAACTAGTAATATTAAATCGTATCAACATGAAATGAATTAAAGCAATGACAACTGAATATGTATACGTTGCATAAAAAAGAAATTAAAAATCTCTTATTAATAAGCACCTCCGTAAAGTGACTACTTTTGGTCAGTCCAGATGGTGCCCATATTAAAGAAGTTTTACTATATTTCAATATTTAAATCTAGATGATAGAATGAAAAATTGTTTTGATATCAATATTGTGTTAATTTTGATAGATATAAAGTTGCATACTGTCAAGTCTTTTTCGAAGATTTCATTTCTATATGTTAATACTACTGAAAGAATATTCTCGATTTATTAAATGTGATGTAATATTTTATAATCGAACATAACTGTATTAGTATCAAATTTCATATCTCATTAGAATAGTGTACAACTTTTTAATTAAACACTTTTTCACTCTACCATCAACAAGAAACATTGATCACCGACGAATAGTTGAACTATTTAATTTTAAAAAGAATTCAACCCATACTCATAAAAAGAGAAAGGAACAATTGATCGCATATTTCATAGAAGCTTAATTCATTAAACTTCTATTTGCTTGCATGTAATTCAATCGCATATACTACTGCGTCAGGATAAGAATAGCATATGAAAAAAAGAAGATTTGCAGTATAAAATAAATTCGTACATGATCTCGGTGGTATATAGTAATTGAATTTTTTACGAAAAATCTTCAACTATTCATTTGAAGCATGCCTTAAAAAACATGAATAGATATTATTTACATAAATATTCATTATAATTATATTGATTAAATTATTGTGTAACTATTTTTCTTAACCTTTGATTTAAAATAGATCGCGATTATGTTTCATATCACATGCATACACTCAAAATATCAACGCAATATTATAAAAGAATAGTAACACTTCCTGAGAGGCAGCTATGTTTGTCCAGAACTATATTTCGATTGTGAGAAATTTAATAGTCCGATATTTTTCCTACAACTAATAATACAGGATGGGTCAAAAGTCATTGGACAGTCTTTAATTTCGAAAAACTTTTACTAGAATCAAGATAAAAAGTTACGACTTCCACCATTCAAAAGAGGCTCTGTTACTCCATAGTTCCATATACTATTTAACAGTATTGCTTGTTGCCATGGTAATCAGTCAATGGTCTTTGGCAAACTATTGGTAGCTCTATGAAAATAGCATCGAAGTTCAATTCTAAAGGGTACGTTTGAATCACGCTCATCATTGTCGCTATCTAGTGTTACATCTAACACTTTCTATCAGAAGAAGATAATAGGTTCGGTTATTGGCATTGGCGTAAATTGTTATGTTGATCCTATCAAAAGTTATTCGAAATAAAAGAGTACCCAATGACTTTTGGCTTATCCCATAGCTATAGCTCTGGAACGGACGCTGGCCTGATACAGAGCTTTTGAGCTTCCTGTATATACTAATTAGCCACGCAAACAAGTGTCTGTCGAAACGTAGTCAACATGTTATCGGACAAGCGATCCGAGACAAACCGTTCTTATTGATCTGTCCATAAACTCATGATACCAAAGTTTGAATACAGTACCTTTGTACATACGTATCGAACTATGTAGATACTCAGCCATTCAGTTCTCGAAACAAGATCATTCTCACGATATATCTTATTGATTTTTTTTAAATCTAAAAAATAAAAAAAACTCAAATTCAACATTTACCTGAAGCTGGATGAACTGTTGCTGCTTCAATTGATTCGACAATAAATTTATTTTTATCTTTATCATCGAAAATTTTTTTTTCATTAGATTTATTTATTTCACCATCAAGTAAAGCTTGTCTCATATTTTGAACACATTCAGCTAATGATGCAATACTACCACATAATGTTTGTGTACCAGCAATAGTTGCACGTTTTTTTTCAACAACTATTTCATCAGCACCCATACGATAAATACCATCGGGCAATCCTAATGCTGGTACAGCATCAGTAACAAGAACAAGACCTTGTGGATGAACACGATGTGCAAGACGTACAGCAGCTGAATGTGTATGTATACCATCAACAATTAAACCATAATGAATAACAATTGTTGCTGGAAGACGATGACTTGTTAATAGACCTTATTTGTACAATAAAAATTTTTTTTTAGAAGATAAAATTTTTTTTTTTTTTTTTTTTATTTTCTATTTATACCAACAAGACCAGGATCACGATGATGAAATGGAAGCATTGCATTAAATAAATGTGTAATAAATCGTGCACCAGAACAAATAGCACGTTCACCAATATCAAGTGAAGCCATTGAATGACCAATTGAAACAATTAAACCATATTTTTCAATTAATATAGGTATTACATTTTCAATCATATTAGGAATTTCAGGTGCAATTGTAACAATTGAAACATTATCAAATGAACCATAACAAGATAATAAATCTTCAATACCATGTGGACTTTCACGTAGAAAATCTGTTCGATGTGCACCACGTTTATCTTCATTAAGAAATGGACCTTCAATATGAATACCTAAATAAAAAAAAAATTTTATTTTTATTTTTTTGAATATATCATTTGTTTTAACACTAACCAAGAATAGTTGCACCATCTTTTGCTGAACCAACTTGTCGTTTATATTTTGGTAAAAGTATTTTATATGTATCAATACTTGAACTAACAATAGTCGGAAGAAAAGCTGTAACACCATGTGATGTTAATTTTCTTGCAACATCAATTAATATATTTTCATTGACTTCATTAGGTGATGAAAAATCATGTCCAAATGCTCCATTGATTTGTAAATCTATATAACCAGGTGCTATTAATACTCCTTGACAATCATATTCAATATCAGCTTGAATTTTTTCATCGAAAAATATTTTCTCAGGATCAATAATTTTTCCATGACGTATCCAAAGATCATCGATAATTAATGCATGATTACGCATTAATGTACAATTACGAAAACGATATATTGTCATTTGAAAACGAGTAATTTTTGTTTTGCTTGTAAACTTCACCGAAATGATGTCATAATGTTTTCTTTTATATATTTTTTTTTTTTTATAAATATTGAGTAAAATATAATGTTGTCGAGAAGAGAGAGGCAGGCAAGCAGCCATTTTTGCATTCTTCTGATGATATTTACATGACCAATAAAAGATATATTGAAAGATTTTTATTCAAGAGGTCGCTAGATTTCTGTGTAGATTCGAATCGATGTATTTTTATTGAGGTTGGTTTGATTTTCAAACAAAAAAAAAATCGAAATCTAGAATTAAAAAGTTAGATTTTGTAAATATGATAGTTTTTATATAATATTTGTTTTCTTCTTTCTTTCGATAATTATCATGACTGTTTGAATTACCTCATATTTAATGAAATCATTCAAGCATAAATTTACGTGATGAGAAAAGAAATAAATCGAATGTAATTTTAACTCTTTGCTCTTCTATTAGAATAGAAACAAAAAAAAAAAACAAAATAACTGAATAACAATCATATTAAGGTTTGTTTTTTTTTTTTACAACAGATACCTGTTAACATTAATTAGATACGTGATCTTCTCTATGTTAATTGCAATAAAAACAGATAATAATATGCATGTGCATTACAAAAACAAAATCTATTAATCCTTTACCCCTTGTATGGTAAATGTCGACAAAAGTTACTATTATGGAATAAAATATATTTCAAAATTTTCATATAAATTAGTTGAACAAGAGATTATACGACATAAAATAGCAATTGAAGTTACCATTGAGAGTAATGATATAAGAAAAAACAAAAATTTAGATATTCTTCCTTAAACATAATACTTGTTAATAGTTACGCATAGATAAGTAAACAGATTGCAATTATCGAGTTAATAACTATATATTTTCATTGATAATTTAATTACTTTGATTTTATGTATTTTTGCGAACTACTCACAAAAGATAAAAAATAGAATTTTTTATTTTGCTACTCTCCGTGACCAATGATCGGTTTGATATATCTATTGGCCTACTGAGGAAGCCAATACACTATTTTAGTAAGTGTTTCATTAGTAACTCTTGTGGAATTATTTTATGGGAAGTGTAAAGAGTAAAAATCATTTATTTAGATGCCAGATTATCATAATCATTTGATTATGTTTAGTGTTTTACCTAGTGTGTGAAGGCCAAGAGGATGGTGTCGTTTCAAACATTGAGTTAGTCCTTTCGGAGTTTGCATTTATTGTACCACATTCAACAGTACTGGTCAAAAATATAACACTAATGTATTTTTTTTCTAAGATAGCAAATGTTTACCTTAAAGCCAAATAGCCAAATGCATTTTATATCGAAATTTCATAGATGAACTACGAGAGGAACGTATCTAAGAAGCCAAGCACTGCCATTTTCTGTTCCCAGAAGACGAAGTGAAAATTAGATTTTAAGAGCACAAAATTCTGATTAAATATGTGAGAAGTCACCGCATTTCCTACGAACTTCATCTAATAAGTTATAGGCATAATAGAAAATTTTTAAGAAAATGAAATTTATCATAGTTTCTTCATTTTATTTGAAATTTTATGCTCTTAAAATTAAAGATACATCTGTCTTACATTTTTGATGACCATCCGCATGTACCCTGTGCTACGAACAATTGATATTTATTTTTTCACAGTTTTAAATCGTCATGAAAAGCTTGATAGAACACTGATCATATTTGCATTTTGAATAATCGTTCATGAAGCATGTGTAATTATTTTATTCTCACGAAGTTATAACATATTATACGATTTCATATATTAATCGTATGTTTTTATTATTATTTTTTTAAACAAAAAAATGATCGATTCAAATAATTCGATATACATCTTTTATCCAATGGATTTTTCTATTAAAAGGAAGCATACTCTTATTGTTCTCTATTATAAAAATTAAAGGTCATCCAGTTGATCATCTCCAATTACATTGAATAAATACAGACTGAAAACGAATCATGGTTATTTTTTTCCAAACATAAAAATAATTCAATACTATTTTATAATAATGATAAATTTACCAATAAATGTTACTACAACAAATAAATTTTCTACATATGATACACAAGGTGCTATGATATATATTCTTGGTATTTTTATATGGTATACTATTGGATTTAGTCTTATACTTATTAATAATATTATTCGACGAAAAGATCATTTTAAAGAATATATACATTCGAATATTTATCAATCAATTCATAATTTACATAAACAACAAATACAAAATAATATTTTAATTGAACTTAAAGATAAAGATAAACGAAAAAAATTATGGGAAATCTATTATGATACTAAAAAACAAAAAAAAAATAAAAATAAACAAATCGTTAATTCAATAATAAAATTGGTCAACATTGTTGTTTAATTCGAAATATATTTTGTAACATAATCTTTGATCAAGCAAATGAAAATAAAACTGAAACATAATTATTAATATTCAACAAAACAATTAAATAAAAAAAAAATACAAATTTTTGATTTTTATCTATACTTATCAATAGAATGAAGTATAACCCCAGTGGTACTTGCATAGTGCGTCATACAAGGAAATTCTCTATACAAAAGAATGTATCTATCCTTGCAAGAACGCCTACGCAACATACAACATAATAGGGATCAAAGTTTTACAAAGTAAACTGTCAATAAAAAAAAAAAATATGTATGTAACTGAGACATATTGAAACGATATTAATAATTGGTTAGTTATAAATATGGATCCTTTGGTATGTAGTTTGAATAAAGAATAAAAAAAACAGAGCTTTGAAAAAAAAAAAAAAGAAAATTATTGCCACTTACAAAAACGGTCGACGAACGCGTATTAAGCATAAAAAAAAAAATTTTTTTTACAAGCAGCACTGTTTAAATAAGAATATTGACAATTCTAGGTAGCGTTGGCAGAGGGAGAGAGAGAGAGAGAGAAAGAAATGACATGTTACTTATTGCTGCTGATGGTCGTAGTACCTGTTTTGCTTGCATGTTTGTTCTTATCGGATGGCAGTCGAAAGCACTATTTGCTCATCTTATTTCTCACGGTTTTGACTGCATCAAAATGTGAAGAGAAAAGAACATAAAAGCTCGATCACGCAGAAACAAAAGTTGCTACAAAACTCAATGTGTCGTTTTTTTCTTATGGAAGGAAAAAAGTATATTGTATAGGTGTATAACACATAAGATTCATATTTTTCGTAGAAAAAGAAACGAAATAAATAAAAGATTATGAAATAGAATTCCCTTTTTTTTTTGTGCCCTTATATATTGGATCATTTAACACACCAAAATCTAAAGTAGAACTCTGTTCTTCTTCTGCTCACAGATGTGACAGATTTTATTAACATACAATCACAGACTGTATATTAGTAACGATTCGTTATAATATAGAAACTACTTCCTTATTGCATTTCTCTAGAATTAAGTAACAAAAATAAATGGCGAAGAAATGTGTTCCAAAACAATCTCCTTGTGATTAGCAACAGCAACTATATCGTATTTTACATTTTAATCTCGCAGAGATTGTACTAATAGTTTTCTTTTAGGTTTTTCGTTTTTGTTTAATTAATATTGGATGCAATAACGAAACTTAGTATTGATCACGATATATAAAATACGTATAATATAAATATGATTGTAACATACAATTAGAGTTTTTTGACGATAATCATAATACAGAGTGTTCCAAAAGTCCATGAGAAAAGTTTTTGTGAATAGCTCCTCAAGAGTTCATTCGATTGATATATTTCTTTAATAATATAATATTCTTTGAAGTTTTGTTAATGGTCAAACTTGAATCACCTGTGATTATGAAACAAGAAGTGCAAGTCGAGTTTGATAAAAGATACACCAAGGATAGGTCGCATTAGAGTAGAGTTCTAGAACTTGCGGGTTGGGTAACCGTACCAATATTGAATAGGAGTACGTGATTGATTGGTATCGATAGGGTACGAGTACAGTATGGGTAGGATAAGGGTGTGGGTAAGGTAAGGGTACGAAAAGTTGTACCCGTGCAGTCAGAGACGGCGCGAAGAGGTCAGAGCAGGAGGGGGGTATCCCGAAAATCGGAGCCTCCAATCCCAAAAAGTCAAAATTGAAGAGCAAAAAAAAAACGTTCCCACTGTTGAAATTCGGAGGAAATCTCCAAACTTTTTTGGTTGCCATCGCTTTCTTTTCGAAGCAGACTTTCCGACATTCCTTCGACTACTCTGACCGCACTTCATACAATATTATACCAATGGTACCAACAAAAATCTGATTTTTTCTTTTTTTTTTTTCAAAATTTTATTCTTCGCTCAGTTATCGTTAACATCCACGTATCATATATTGCTATTGATGACAGATGCATCTAGTTATAATACTAATTTCTCGCTTAAACACGAACTTAGATTATTGATGTAGTTCAAAAATCTCAAGAACCGAAAAAAAATAGTAGAATAGATTTCTTCAAACTTAGATTTTTGCCAAATTTAGGGTCGATTGTCTACTATTTTTCTCCAAAATCGGAGAAAATTGACTACGGTAGTTCTCCAAAATCGGAGAAGATTGTCTACTATGGCTCCCCAAAATTGGAGAAAATTCTGTACTGTAATTCTCCAACATCCAAGAAAATTGTGTACTTTAACTCTTCTAAATCGGAGAAAATTGTGTACTGTAGTTCTTCAAGATCGGAGAAAATTGATTATTGTATTTCTCGAAAATCGGAGAAAATGGTCTATCGTAGTTCTCCAAAATCGGAGAAGACTGTCTACTGTACTTCTCCAAAATTGGAGAAAATCGTCTACGGTAGTTCTCCAAAATCGAAGAAAATGGTCTACCGTAGTTCTCCAAAATCGGAGAAAACTGTGTACTGGAGTTCTCCAAAACCGAAGAAAATTGTCTGCTGTAGGTCTCCAAAATCGAAGGAAATTGTGCACTTTGATTCTTCAAAATCGGAGAAAATTGTCTACGGCAGTTCTCCAAAATCGGAGAAAATCGCCTAATGATCTCGCAAATTTGGAGAGAATTGGCACTACCAAAATTTTCAAATTCGGAGAAAGCTCCAATCAAAATTTTCCGAAGCAGGGGGGGTGACCCCCCCCCCCCCCCCGGCGCCTTGCCCCCGTGCAGTACTATATGTTAGAGCTATATTTCAATGCTTTTGTGAAATTGGTACAGTGGAAGATAGAGAAAGTTCTACAAGACAGTCAAAAGTTACGAATGAAAATATTGACAAAGTTAATGATGTCTGTAAAAATCGACCACAATCGTGTGTCCGGACTGTTGCAACAGCCTGCTGCATTCCAACAACAACAGCATACAGAATTATGACCGAATATCTTTTATGAAAACCGTACAAAGTACAATTTATCCAACAACTTTATGAAGAAGATTTACAAGATCGAGTTGAAATGATGAAATCTTAATACCAATATTAGAAAATATCGACAATCCGGTGAACTTGATTTTTTTTTCGGATCAATTTTCTTTTCATTTAAATGATTTATTGATAAATATAAACTGAAAACCTATATGTATAAGACATATATAAAACTTTGGTTGAATACAAAACAAATACCGATAATGAGAAGAAATTGATTCGAAAATAAATTTTCTGCAGTATTTTTATAAAGACTTCGAAGAGAATAGTTTTATATATTGCAGTTGATGGTAATCTTTTTTGAATATTTTTTATAAATAAAATTATATGAAATAAAATTTAAAATAATATATTATCATTTTATTTTAAAGAAAAGCAATTAAATCGCTTGAATTGTATAAGTAATATTTACGTAAAGTTTTCTTGCAGATTTTTGAAACATCCTGTATAATGAATTCGATTAATTGTAAATGCAAGTTTTCAATCATTTACTATTCGTATAAAATATTCACTTCTACACAGAATCTTTTTTTTTTCTTTAATTTCAAAGCAATCAATATACTGAGGTATAGTGTATATTCCCTACTGTGGTACTAAAAACAAAACGAAAAAATTCTCGATGAAATCGTGTATCTTTCAAAACTTTAAACAACAATTTAATGTAAAAATTTGGGATATAATAAATTTTACATCCATTTTGGAGCTTTGCAATTGAACTTTATCTCAAAAAGGAAAAATTCATTGTTTAAAAGTTCATCATGAAGGATATTTATAACTTTTCCGTAAAGCTTGGATATTTGAAACTAGATACACGAGCAACGATAAGTCGTAGGGGGAATATACAGGATATACAAAATGTTTGGATTGTCATAAAAAGGCAAAATGTTCTTTTTAAAAGTAAAGTTCTTAGTTTTATAAAACTTGAAATTCTCTATGTTTTGATATGTAAATGAATATTTTGTATGAGATTTTAATGAAAGAAAAATTGTATTTACATGTAATACAATTCATTATAGTCCATCGGCTACAAAGATAATCATGTAAAAAATGAAAAACAGTCGATAGAAACAAAAAATAGCAGAATGATATTATTTTTGTTTATTTTTATTTATATGAACCAAAAGCTATCAAAAGAATGATTAAAACGATTAGGATAATTACAAATTGATGTACAGCGTGCATAAGAATGGTTTTTTCAAAGAGTAGTACCGTGATTTCAAATAGAATAATCAATAAATTTTATACCACATGCAAGTTGATTTAAAATCAAACTCATAAGTCCAATTAGTAGAGCCTGTCAAGTCTACAATTTTTGTATCTGTTAGACAACCTTGACGATAATCTTTATAATAATCAAATCATAATTGTTTGTTATTTTTAGAGTATGACCGTTAGATTGAGTCCAGATCTAAACAGAGTCTGGGACCAACTCGATGGGCTCTACCAATTGTTAATCTATAGAGTGATTATAAACTGTAAAATTATGAAATTTCTCAAAGTTTTAAGAATATGGCTTAGTAATTCTAAAGATAGTTCGTCATAATAAACATAGGATTTAGGAAAAAAAGTTTTTTTTTCAGTCAGACTTTGTAGGATTCACTTTGTTGATAGAGTTTCAATTTATTGCAAACATGACAGTGCTTAGATGAAAATACTGTAAAATCTCAAACATCTCGGTCTGTTAGAGCTATGATGCTTTTTTGTTTTTTCGTATTTTTCAAACAAATGGTTAGTAAAGAGAACTTTGCAATCAGTGAAAGCCGAAAAATATTTTGCTGGGAATTTTGTGCTTTTTTGGTTGACTATATTTAGATGTATCAAACTTGATTCTTAAAATTTTGAAAAATTTTATAATTTTATAGTCTTTAAACATCCTATAGATTACTAATTGAACTTATAAGTGTTACTTTCTACGAACTTTTATTTGATATAAAAATTATTAATTATATTACTCGATATCAAAGTACTATTTCTCCAGAAAAAAGTATTTTGACGTACATTGTACATTTGATCATTCAATTTTTCGTGCTCAACATGAGTGCAAAGAAAACGTACAGGGGAGGGGGGTGTTCGGAAAGTCATTTAACAAAAGTTTTCTCATACAACTTTCACTATTGATTGAGCTTTATCGATTAATCTTTTTTTTGTATGATAGGTGACATCATCAAGTTTTAGTTTCTACGGACAAACTTCAAAAATGCTCTTTAAAGTAAATACTTTTAATTGAAATACAATAATTTAGTCTTTTTTCTGGTTCCAGAAAAATATCACGTAGCGTTCCTTTTTTTTAACTGCTTGAATTTTGACTTGATACCATTCGATTCCTTTTTGTGAAGACACATTTAAATGAATATCTGTAAAAACGACTGTTCAAGACTTGAGTGATTTAAAAATTAGAATAATTCAAGAAATCGAAGCAGTTAAAAAAGAAACGCTGCATAATATTTTTATGGAATCAGAAAAAAGACTAAATTATTGTATTTCAATTAAAAGTATTTACTTTAAAGGGCATTCATGCCGATCTCTCTATGAAAAGACTGTTATTAATGTAGTGGCGAGTTGGGCATATATGTATTTACTGCCAAAGTACAAAGTGATAAAAACAAAACAATTAATACAACAAAAATAAAATTAAAATAAAATAAAGTTAAGACATTTTTTATAGTCATTTTTGGGCACTTCAAACGTTTCAGCTCTGGTGTCACTTGACACGCCTGTTTGCCTTTTCGGGTCTGGTGTCACTTGACACGACTAGATCGCAGTTAGTAAGCTAACCACCTTATCCGGAAGAAATTATTTAGGATAATCTATATACTATTTATAATGGGAAATGGGTGGGCGGGTATTGAAAAGTTTAACTTGAAGAAATGTTGAAGTTTAACAAATTAAAACAGGATTATAAATAGGTTCTACTGAATGATGGTACGAGAAGATAATAAAAACTAACAACTTAGCTACACCTGATAATGAACTTCAGCAGAAAAGAGCGCTACATTGAAACAATAGAAAAGATAATAAAATAAAATAAGTCGAGCCTACATGAATCCTCTTTAATGTCTCGTATCTCGCCATTAAAGAGTTATTTTTGAAGTTTGTCCGTAGAAACTAAAACTTGATGATGTCATCTATCATACAAAAAAAAGATTAATCGATAAAGCTCAATCAATAGTGAAAGTTGTATGAGAAAACTTTTGTTAAATGACTTTCGCCGGATCGGTGGCGGTGTGACTTTTTAGCTGCCTCGACCATCTCTGCGATCGATAGCCGGAAATAAGTAGATTACTATTGATATCTTTGGCATGAATTCGAAGTACATTATAACTGAATCATTTGTTGTCAGAGTTTCGTATTAGTGAAATATTCTATCTGTTACAATAACGTAGGTTTTATGTTTTTGATCTGTTAGTTAAAGTTCATCGAGATTTTTATGATTTATTAAATTATTAATTGAATTAAATTAAATGATTCTATTTCTTTTTGATATTTCATCTCAGTTAGATAAACAAGGGGAAAAAACGCGTTGAAATATTATAATGAAAATAAAATCATAAAAAGTGCACATGTAAACGCGTTCATAATGCATTAGATTTTCGAAGGGATATATATTTGTTCGAAAACTTTAACGCATTTTGAACATGTAAAACTGTACATTTTTTTACGATTTTATTTCCGTTAAAATTTCAACGCGTTTTTTTTTCTTGTTTGTCTGACTTGGACGAAATATCAAAATAAATTTAACTTATAATAATTTATCTTTATTTTTAAATTTAAATTACGAAAAAAAAAAATTATTTAGAGTTATGTTAAATTAACAGAACAAATGACAATCCTAATCGAGATCGAGTTCTGGTAATGTAATAAGTATCTCACATACTTTATTTTAGTTGTTATATTAGAAATCAAAAACAAAAAACTGCATCATCTTTTTCATTGCATACATTATTTTATTTGTGATTGACAAATAAATATTCGAACGCTTCCATTTTTTCGTCGAGAAGAAGGAAAAAAAAGACGCATTGACTTACACATATTTTCAATATAACATCAATATATGATGCAATGACTCTCTTGCAATGTCTTATATAAATTCACTGCAATTCCTTTCGTGAAATATTTTGTGTAAGTTTAATGCAAAAAAATATTTTTTTTTCTTTTGTCGCCCTCTGAGAAGAATCTATAACTTTCTAGAATATTACACAGCAAAGTATATATAGTACGAATTTTTGCGTAGTATAAGTCATTTCAATATTTCTTATTAACCTTTA